>PVIA01008744.1:0-68377 GCA_004024845.1 Tonatia bakeri | reverse complement strand
TCCACTGCTGGGACTATATCCTAAGAATCCTAAAACACCAATCCAAAAGAACCTTTGCACCCCAATGTTCATAGCAGCACAATTTACAATAGCTAAGTGCTGGAAGCAACCTAGATGCCCATCAGTAAATGAATGGATCAGAAAACTATGGTACATTTACACAATGGAATTCTATGCAGCAGAAAGAAAGAAGGAGCTCCTACCCTTTGCAACATCATGGATGCAACTGGAAAGCATTATGCTAAGTGAAATAAGCCATGCAGTGAAAGATAAATACCATATGATTTCACCTTTAACAGGAACCTAAACAACAAAACAAAGAAAGAAGCACGGTATAGTCAAAGACACTGCATTAGAGGACAGGCGGAAAGTGACCAGAGGAGGGAGAAGAGGGAATTTCAGGGGAAAAGGGGAACGGTTTACAGGAACAAAGTTAAAAGACACATGGACAAAAACTAGGGGGAGGGTGGTAATGGGAGGGAAGTTGGGAGGAGGGGTGGGTGGGCTTGATTGGGAGTAAAGGGGAGAAAACTGTACTTGAACAATCATTAAAATAAAATTAAAAAAAAAATCCTTTGGGGGTCTTTCTGGACTTTAAAGCTGGGGAGTGGCCCTCCCCTGGGCCCTCTTGTATCCTGCACCCTTGCCCAGCAACCCCAGTCTTGCATCTGTGTCCCTGAAAGGGGCCCATGCTCAGTAAAAAGGAAGAGGAGGGCACGCAGACCCTGCTTCAGAAGTGGGGCAGTTAGACGGACACCTGCCACATTAGTCAGCGAGCCCAGGACACACAGTGTCCTCTGAAATAACAACATAAGCACTCTGCTGAAATGTGGGGACAATTAGCTTTTTAAAAAAATTGAGATATAATTGACAAACAACATTTTATTAGTTTCAGGTGTGCAACATAATTATTTTTGTACATACTGCAGAATGATTACCACAATAATTTTAGTCAGCATCCATCACCTCGCATAGACTTTTTCCTGTGATAAGATTTACTACTTTCTGAGCCACTTTCAAATGTGTAATATTTTGTATAGTGTTATTAACTACAGTATTTTAATACTATATAATATCACTACATATAATACTATATAGTATTATTATAATCGTATTATTATAGTATTAGTATAGTATAATAGTATTATTATAACTATAAAAAGTTAGCTTTTTCTACTCTATATGCCTGTGAGTCCCAGTCCTCTTAAAATTATTAAAATTGTAGAGAATACTAATATATATAATTTCTTTTCTTTTCACCCCTAGTGCCCTCTGCCACCCTTGAAGGGAAAGGGCAAGCAGAAGGGCACCCTGAATGCCAAAATCAAGTCAGTGCTCCCTCGGCTCAGGCCCAGCAGACCGACACCTCGCTGGCCCCACTTCCCTACCACACAGTGAGGCAGAAACTTCTGTGGCCTCTTTTGGAGAAACCATTTCTCTCCTCCAAAGACCTCCTTCCTGGTTCCAGCACTGGGGAAGGCCAGGCTGTCTGCGGCTGCCCTGCAGACACCGTGGGAGGCCTGCAGACTAGGGTAGCCGGGCCCCAAGTCCCATCTCCCCCCACCCAGGAGCCTGGCAGTTTTACCACTCAGCCCTCTTTTCTCGAAGTCAAAACTCACAGCTCAGCCAGGTCAGGAGAACCCATCTGGAAGGCAAGTTCACACTCAAGTGTTAGTGGAAACTGACACATTAACGGAAATGGCCAAGTTGACCAGAGTTTTGGCAAATGCTTTTCATGGTATTTTTAAACTTGTTAGAAAAATGAGATTTTCTATTCCGAGTCTCAGCGCCCCCACCCCATGCTCCAATATCATATTTCAGACTCAAGTACATAAATTTCAATCACAGCATTGATAAAATCCCCTACGGGCACTTCTGCTCACCTCGAGGGCTGAGTCGTGGGCCTGCAGAGAGTGGGAAATGCTGGTCAGGGCCCAGCACCAGCCCTTCCTGCTGTGCGATGCTGCACATCTGCACTGCCCCTCTGTGAGATGAGTCGGTGCACCTGGATCCTGAAAGGTTGGCATTCTGTGTGAGGCCCTGGGGACCAGCCCCTCTGCAAGCCCTGTCTCCATCTTCTGACTCCGAACGTAGGGTGCTTTCCTCAGGTCTGTCCTCCCCCCTCTCTCTCCTTGGACATTCTAGTAACTGCCCTTGCGGGGGGCTCCAGTGTCCCCATATTTCTGCCATCTGCTACTACCTTCCTCTCAAGCCCGGCCCGGTACAATCTGCTTGCTGGGGCTTTTTCTCGGATGTCCTGTGGGCAAACTCATCAAAAACTAATCTCTTCCTCCTCCCCCCAAACCCACTGCTGATCCCTCCAAACACCCAGAGACCCTGTCTTAATGTTGCTTTGTTTTGACTCTGGTGTCTATTTGCCAAGCCTCTTCCCTGTTCCAGTCCTTCAATGGATGCTGCTGCCTGCAGTGCACTCATGCCTCACCCTGGCCTTAGGGCCGTCTCTGAAGTCAGTCTCTGAGAGACTCCGAGGTGTGGAAGACCTTGCCTAAGGCCACACAGCCAGAGTGACAGGGCTTGCAGTCTAACGGAACAGGTGGTAGTCATTGGAATATGCAGCGCCATCCCCTTGCACACTGCCTTTGCTTCAGCCACTTCACGGGTGTACATCGCCTTCTCTTTCTTTCTCCCTGCCTGCTAAAATCCCGCCCATCCAGTCATTTTTCTTTGTTTTCAAAATGCTTTTTGGGCTAACCCTTTGCCATTCAAAATGTAAATTTATAAATAGGAACTTTTAACCTGGGTTTTCAAGGCTTGAACTAATTGCTTCATTCTTCTGAAAGTTTTGGTTATTCCCCCAGCCAAACATGATGCCTCTCTCCCAAACTCCTCCCATCGGGGAGCCTCACACCTGCCTCGTTCAGAGTCATCTATGTATGATCTGTGTGCTGGGGACATAGCTTCGCACACTCAACGTGTAATACAAGGACTGTCAGCACAATGGAGTTTTTATTTTTTTTAATTGATTTGAGAGAGAGGGAGAGATAGAAACATGGATTTGCTGTTCCATGTATTTATGCATCATTTGCTGATTTTTGTGTATGCCCTGACCCGGGATGGACCTGCAACTGTGGTGTATTGGGACAATGCCCTAACCGAGTTACCCAGCCAGGGCCTGTACCTTGTTAATGTTGTAACAACTTGAGAATGTTCACACTTTAGTGACTTCATTAACAAAATCTCCTGTGGAGGTGACCAGGAGACCCATGTCTAAGACAAGCACAGGAACCAGGCAGGACCAGAGAGAATGGGGAGGGAGTCACCCTGGGCCCAGTCACTAGCAGCTCGTCCCTGGGAACTCCCCCTGCTTCTGTTCCCCAAGACGTGCCTCTCCAGAAATGCTGGAGACACGGACACCGAGGGAGGGGAGGCAGGTACAGAACAAGCCAGCACAACCTTGAAATGTGTGTAGCTTATGAGAAAAGCCTTGGCCAGATCCTTGACCCAGGTTTCTACCACCATTTCTTGGCTGGCTGACCTTAGACATGTCTTTTAATCTTGGTAGGCTTCCTCATCTGCAAAATGAAGACCCAATAGGCTCAAGGATCCCTAATGGAAACAGAGACAATGGGCAAAGGAGGTGTGAGCACCCCAGAGTTTAATTCCACAAGAGTGGTCAACAGGTGCTGGAGATGTCCGAAAGGCCACTTCTCCCACTAAACGAGCAGATGTTTCTAAAGGGACAGAGCCCCAGGGAAACTGAGGCACGGGAGCTAGGCTGGACCTTCCACAGCTCCCAGCAGGTGGTGCCATTTGGAGGGTAAACTACGTCAGAGTCTACCCTCACACTCGGCCCAGGGGTTGACAGCGCTCTCCCCAGCTGGGAGCCTGCAATTGCTAGACAACCTCATTCTTAACGGCCGCTGGCCTTCCGAGGAGGGAGGGGGCTGTAGGAATTACGAAGAGGGGGCAGGCCCCCACAGATGACACCAAGCACGAGACAGCAACTGCTGCCCATTAGAACATTTATTTCTCAGAGAGAAAATAATTTCAGACAGTCATATTATAGTAGGTAAAATTAACTTTTGTATTCTTTACAAGCATAGATTTTTCTCTGTTTATTACCTCTCTTATACCATCTGTTATAAACAATTCTAGAAAGCAAATAGAGTCACTCTCTACAATAAATAGAGCATCGTGTGCTACACAGCAGACGCGGCCGAGACACGCAGGCCCCACGCCGCAGCAGGTCTGAGCCGTTCCTGGTCTGAAAGGTCAGTTTCAAAAATGAGACTCGGAGAGAGTCTGAGAGATTGGGAGATTGAGAGATTGAGAGAGAGAGAGAAAAGACTATAAAAGAGAAAGTGTCAGAGTGAAGAGACAGACACAGAAAAGGAAACAGAGAGAGCCCCAAGATCTTACAACACAGGTTGAGACAAAGGTCACAGAGTCCACAGCCCACTGACTACCTGGGGAGAGGGTGCATTGGCTCCTTTAAACAAACCACACTGTGTGCACTTAAAATACTCAGCCACACAATGGAGGACCCCTGTAATGGAAACTATAGGCCTGAATAATTTAGAACAATATTTTACAACTATATACACCATGTCCTTCCCTAACCATATGCTGTATTGTTTTCAGTACTGTACAAAATCCAAAACCCCATCCTTTGTGTGATAGAGAGTTTCGCCGGTTCCCTTTAAAACTCTGGCTCGTGTCCCAAATGTATAAGAAGTTCTGGTGGTTGGTTGGTTGTATTTTTAAAAACTTGTGTGTGTAAAAATGGCAGTGATCTCCCCAGTGACTTCATTTTGTCCTAAACTCCTCTATGAAAAATTTAAAACAATTAAAAAGAACAACAGGTTAAAAATCAACATGGCAATCAGTGGCCTGCAACCTGGCCCTGCGACTTTGGTGCTTAAGAGGTGAAAAGAAACATCCAGAGAACAGACTCCGAAGCCTCTGAAAGTCGTGGTTTATCAGTCAGCAGTCCCCGTTTCACAGTTTTTTTTCCTTCCGTTTTTGAGAAGGTGATGGTGTGGAGGGGGATGAGGAAACAGAGGGCAGAGGGTCAGAAGTAAAAGCGCGGGCTTCCCTGGAGCTGGGAAGCAGAGCAGCAGAGGCTGCGCAGGACAGAGCACAGGGCAGGGAGAGGCTGAACTGCAGGCACCGCGCCGTCCATGGTGGCGGGCAGGAGACCACAGGCTGCAGCTGCAGGGAAGGAAGAGCCCACGAGGGGTGGAGAAGAAGAATGAAGGGGCAGACCCAGCTCCACCCCAACAACCCTCAACATCCAAGTGGGCAGACACACTCACTCATCCAGCCCAGCCTGCCGGAGCCCGCCCAGCCTTGGCCTGCCTCTTGGCAAGACAGGGAGAGGACAGGAGGGCAGCCGCCTCAATCCAAGGGGGCAAGGTCTCACAGCCCGGCTTCTGCTGGGCATCTGCAGATGTGAAGGTCAGCAGGAGGAGGAACAGCAAGGGGACAGGGGTGTGCTGGTGGCGGGGTCACCCAAGTGGTAGGCTGGCCTCTGTTCTGGGCCCTGAGGAGCCAGGGGGAGGCACCCACCTGGCATAGCAGCTGGCCTCAAGGGGAATGAAACCAAAACAAAAAATCTGATTTGGTGATGGTTTCTGTCAGTTTGGCACAAGAAAAGGCAGGGAAAGGAACATGGGAAAGACTGGGCAGAGGTGCAGGAGATGGGACGGGGAGGAAGTGCGAGAGTGGGTGATGGAGGGAGAGAAGGGTAAACTCAGTGAGATTCCCCGTGGGACCCTAGTGTATCCACAGCACCTCTGGGGTCAATGTCAGAGCCTCGCTCGCCCTGAGGTGTAGTTAACCGGGAGGAGGTGGAGGGGGCCAGGCACACCCTTGAGAAAGAGCCCAGGACCATCTCCTTGCTGGGCCTCACAGCTATTTCTACTTCTCACTGGTTCTTCAGTGGACCAGCCCCTGAGGGAGCTCAGATGGGAGTTTTTGGCACACAGCAGCCCACCAGGGGAACCATCCAGTTCGTCCAAACCGGGGCCTTGCCCTCGGAAAGGGCTCAGCCCAGTCAGTCCCTGGCCCGCTATGAAAGGAAGGGAAAGCTGCCGCACAGAGGAGCTCTCTGTGCCCTGGGGATGGAGGCAGGGCAGGCGGACACAGGCCAGCCGCACCTTACAGGTAGCTGGAGGTGACAAAGGAGTGGGGCCCCCGGACACGGCTCAGGTGGATCATTGCTCGGTCATAGGCCACCTGCACCGACTTGCGGATGCTAGTCTTGCGACCTTCCAGCATCTTGAGCTTGTCCACGGTATCTTCCACGCCCAGGGGCAGGACTTTGTCTCTCGGAAGCCACTGCCTAAAATACAAGCACAGTTAGGGACCTGGGCAGTGGTGCGTTGGTCCCATCAGGGTGTTCCTCAGGGCCTGCTTGCTGAAGACATACAGAGGGAGGTGGACTGGGACACACCAGATAGGTGGCCACCAACGGACCTGTTTCTGTGGTCAGGCCCTTCTCCGGGCCTCAGGGTGTTCACTCTGCTTAGGGGGTTGTCAAGGCCCAGGAGTCAAGACAGGTCCCTGTGCTGCCCTCTGGGACTGGCTGAGATCATCGGGAACTCTGAGCCTGCCTCTGCTTTGCAGAATGAGACAGCTATGGCTAGAAGTGGGGCTGATGCCAGACACCAATGAACTGGTCCCTGGGTGGCCTGAACCTGGTGTTTTTCTTAAAATATGCCCAGGTGAAGACTAACATGTCAATCTTCAGAGTCAGATCTTAGTTTGTATGCCAGTTCTGACTACGGGGTCTTGGCTTTCTGAGCCTCAGCTTCCTCATCTGAAAAATGGATTGGGGGAGGGGAGACCAATGAATATTTAAATGAGACAATATAATATAAAGTAATTTGCATTAAAGGCACAGAGTGAATACTTAATAAATGGTAGCTATTATCATTATTATCATCATTTTTATTGGCTAGTCTTACCTCCTTATTCTGTAGAAGCAAAGGTAAAAGAACTCTCCCGCTGGTGCTGAGACAAGCCTCACGGTGCTCACAATGAGCAAGCAAGCCCCTTACAGTGACCCTTGCCCTGCCCAGAACCTGGCCCCGGGACTGAGACACGCGTTCCTACAGCCACTGGATGTACTGGCAGCTGACAGGCTCTCAGCTGAGTTCTCTCCAAGAATCACCCTCCACCAAGGGAACTGTTTGGCTCAAGGTCACCCCGCACCCCAGGGGCAGCCGGCATTCAGTGACTAGTTGACGTGGGGGTACAAAGGCATAGCCCCAACTTCTGACAAGGCTAATGAGCCACCCAGCTCCAGAGCCCCCCACAAGATCAGCTGAGGCCTCTGTCACGAGAGCAATGCAGTTCAACATCTTCTTCCCCCAGGGCTGCGTCCCTCATCCCCACAGCTCTCCCCAGTAAGCCTCCTGAATCAAACTTCCACGTCAGAGTGCTTCCCAGGGAATCTGATCTCAGTTACCGTTAATGTGGCAAGTGCAGGCCAGCCGCTGTTAGGTAACACCCCACCTTTACTGGGTGGAGGAAGGGTGACTGAGTCTACAGTCCCTCTGCACATCTCCCAAGCGTGTCAGAATCTGCACAGCCTCCTGGTCAGGCCCCCCAGCCTGCAACCTGGCACACCTTCCCCAGCAGCAGCGCCCACTCACCAGGTGCGCTTGTTGTCAAAAAAGAGGACAAGGAAGAGCTTCTCTCCAGCCTCGGCCTGTTTCTGCTCTCCCAGCTTCAGCACATCCAGCGGGGGGACAGGGATGGGGACGCCATTGTGCAGAAGGCCCTCCCGGGGCATCTTGGGATCGATGATCTGGAGGTAGGAAAGGAGACAACACTCAGCTAGGGGCGAATGGGGTGATCAGGGCAGCCCACCCCAGGATTTACCACTAAACCGCCACACACGAAGCCACGCAGGGTCTTGGTTGGGCCCACAACCAAGTGGTGGAGAGGTGGACTTCCTCCACGACCCTCGGTAGCCCAAAGTAGAAATTTTAGCCATTTCCCCAGCTCATTGTTCTAATCCTCTGGCTCTGCTCAACCAGTCCTTCAGATTAGAGGAAAGCTTGCTCCACAACCTGTCAGGGCCCAGAGCTGAAAGAGAAGTAATGGGAAGCCAGCACAGGGGAGCCAGAACTGAGTGGTGTGTCTCTGATGTCCAGGTCAAACAGGCAAACTCCCTTCTCTGAGTGTCCCTTAGGGGAGAGGAGTGGAGGCCATATTTTTCCTTCAGAACTCTTGCAATTCACTTCGAATGCTCAGGGGCCTTCCCAGACACCATGGCTATGCAGAGGTTCTGCATCAAGAGGGCCCATCCCTTCGGTTCTAACCTAACAGAGCCTCTGGTTACCCACCACCTTCTTGTCTGACTATAACTCTTCCTGGTGTGTGGGCCAGATACACGTGTGACACCTCCACGGTAAGATAAGAGAGAATGTAGAAGACTGAGCTTGGAGGGTTGCTGGAGAGGGAAGACAGATGTGGCTGAAACAGGGGCCACTAGAGGAATGAATCCTCAAGGCTGCATGTCCACCAGGGCAAGGGCTCAGCGAATGCCCAGTGGCGTAAACAACAATTCTCCAGCTCTGCGGAGCACTGCCAAAGCTGCCAAAGCTCCTAATTATTCACACGTCATCTTATTTCATGCTCTTGCTGATGTTGAGAAATCTCTGACAGGTTATTAGCTGACAGAAGAAAACGCCAAACACAGAAAGAGGATGTAGCTGCCTGAGGCCACGGCTGGGACGAAAACCAAGCACCTGAGCCTGCGTGGGCCTCTGCTGCCCACTGCCTCCTCCATAGCCCCTCTTCCAGCGCAGCTGGCTGATCATTGCTATGTGCTAAGGGCAGAGAGACAAGGAAACCTACTGAGGAAGCAGCTTTCTCCAGAGATGGAGCAATTTTAATTTCCAGACCCTGTCCCGGGGGGACTCTTCTCACAATAAACCACTCTTTTAGTTACCTTTGAGCGTCTGCCAGCCCCTCTACATCCCTCTCAAGACAAGCAGTTGAAAGCAGGTGCTCTGGTTAAGCGTTTATTCCCAGGAAAAACCACATCTACTCTGCCCCAGCTGTGTGATTCACCAAAACTCTACCTCCTGGCCTGTCTGTCCCTCCTGGGTCTGAAGCAAAGGGTCCTAATGAAAACCAACATACAAGCCCTGCTGAGCTTCCTTAATTTCCAAACAAGACTTTGGGCTATTCTGATATGTTTCCTCTTGACTAAGCCGTGCTGGTTTATGGAAGGTTGGATAGTGAAAAATGTCCCTCAGGGCAGAAGTAAGGTCCTACCACTTAAGGAGAGCTCTCTTCCCTTTGTAAGGAGGATAAAGCCCTGGCTGGTGTGGCTCAGTGGATTGAGTACCGGCCTGAGAATCAAAGGGTCGCCGGTTTGATTCCCAGACAGGGCATGTGCCTGGGTTGTGGGCCAGGTCCCCAGTGAGGGGCACGTGAGAGGCAACCACGCATTGATGCTTCTCTCCCTCTCTTTCTCCCTTCCTTCCTCTCTCTAAAAATAAATAAATAAAATATTAAAAAAAAAAGAAGACAGAGACAAATGTGTCCCAAAATAGTAATGGTCCATTCACTCAAATGTTATGCAGATGTAAAACCACATGGAAATAAAGGTTGTGATCAACTTTAACATATACTAAGGGTGTAAATACCCCATTACAGCTGTAATATGTAAACCAAAAACAGAAATAACAATACAAAATGCTTACAGTTAGCATGTTAGAATATGGGGATTTATGATGCTTTTCTCTATTTTTCCAAAACTACTACAGCTACATTACTTTTATAAAAAAAACAAAAAACATTGAAAAAAAAAAAAACAAGAACCACCCCCCTCAAATTTAAAAACTGTATATTCACTGTGGATGCGAGTACGGTTGACCCTTGACCATGGCGGTTGGGATGCTGACCTCATGTGCAGTCGAAAATCCATAAAAATGTTTTGACTTTCTAAAAACTTAACTAGAGTCTTCCCTTGGTATCCATGGGGGGTTGGTTCCAGAACTCCTGTAGTTACCAGAATCCGTGGATACTCAAGTCCCTTATGCAGCTGACCCTCCGCATCTGCAGATGGAAATCCTGGGGATATGGAGGGCCAACTGTGGATTATTGGAAAAATCTGAGAGCAAGTGGACCCAAGCAGTTCAAACCCATTATTCAAGGGTCTACTGTACATATTTAAGCAAGCACAGGAAGAACATAAACCAAAATAAAAACACGAGTTGTATTCAGGTAATTGGGTTTTTGGGTGGTGGCTGAATTTCTTTAATCACGAAGGAAAATGTGTCATTAAGAAGATAATCAGAAAGAAAAAAAGACAACAGTAGGTTTAGAGGCTTTCCTTGCAGTGAGTTTAAAAAAACAAAAACAAAAACCCCAAACCTGCAGAGCCTTAGTCATTTCTTCGAAGACTCAGCTGGGAGTCTCAGGGACAGCGGGGCTCAGAACCCTGGGAGGACGGCCCGGGCCCAGCCTCCTCAGCAGCTAGATGACAGGGTGGACTCTACCGCCCGCCCTCACTAAGGAGGACGTGAGGCAGGCAGCCTGAGTTCCAACATGGCTCCAGCATGTTGTATAGCCTTTGGAGCTATGGTTTCCTCACCTGTCCAAAAAGGATCAGAGTTCTTGCCCTCCTTTACCTTAGAGGCTGCTTGAAAGGGCCACAGACACGAATGAGCTGGGGGCAGCCCAGGGCTCTGTGTGCGTGCATGAAGTTGGTGGGGTGGTTCTCAAACCTGGCCACAGATCATCTGGGGAGCTTTTAATAAAATATTCACATGTTAGTCTGGCCTTATAGAGTCTAATTTGTTAGTTCTAAGATGGAGCCTCAGTATCTGCATTGTTTAAAATTCCCCTGGGTGATTCGGACATGCCCCAAAGGTTAGGATCAGCATCTTCCAGGGTCAGATGGACATTACCTCCCCAATGCAGAAAGTGCTCTAAGAAATAACAATCAATGTGGAAAAAATGGAATTTTTAGCTACTGCTAGTGGGACAATAAATCAGAACTTTCTAAAGGGCAACCTGGCAATTTGTATCAGAATTTTGTATAGACTTTGCCTCAAGAACAGTCTCCTCAGAATTCTCTGTAAAGAAATAATCAGGGATGTGCACAAAGGCAAAGCTACAATGATGTTTATTGCTGGCTAGTTATCATAGAGAAAAATTCAAAACAATTTAAGTGAGCAAGGAGGGAATGGTTAAAATAAGGTAGGTACAGCATACAACTGAAGATAGTGCAGGCATTAAGGTTATGTTGATGGAGAATGTGTAATGGCATAAGACACGCACGTACTATGGTATGTTGTGAAGTGAAAGGAGGTCAAACAGAGTGCGGTCCCATGCATGCATATCTACGCACTAAACAAAACAGGCTGAGTGGATACATTCCGAGGTCATTTCTGAATAGATGGGACTGTGGATGATTCTGAACTCAGTGGTTCAGAATACAGGCATCACATATTTTAAGCTCTGGCTCAAATTTTAGTTTTGCTACTTAATAGCTAGATGACACAGGTAACAACAAATGGATCATCAGTCTTTTCCCTTACAAAATGAAAATAATCATACCTTCCTGAGTATTTCAAAACCTTAGCATGACAACTGTTTAATAAAATATCTAAGCATGATTAGCAGCTTTTAAAATTCTCTATAATGAGCACATATTACTTTTATGCATTAGCAAATAAATCCCTAAAAGCCCTAGTCTCTGTCTCCCCAAGCTGGGAGCCTTGCAGGTCTGACCCACCCAAGGCTGGGCTGAAACCTCCCTCCCTTCTGCAGCTGAAGGCACCCTGACTCCCATCGCACTCTGAAGGCCTGATTCAATCCGATAAGCCCCTGGGGCAAGGCAAGGGCCAGAACCGCCCAGGGAGGGAGGAGGGTGGCATCTGAGGCAGACTCACCAAGGCAGGGTAGGAGGGATAGCCTCGGCACTTGGCCCACACCAGCTCCAGGGGCTCCAGGTCTCCACGATCTTCAAAGGGCATCAGGAGGCTTCTGCCTGGGGGTGGGGGAGGGGAGGAGACAGTGCCCAAAGGGGGCTGGAATGGTGCCCAGGAGTCCTCTGCCTGTGGCCTCCATTTCACTGGGGCAGCCTAAGAATGAGTCAGGAACATGCCCTCCACCCTTCCTCTTCCCTGCGCCTTCCTTAGAAGTTCTTAGACTAGATTAGAGGTTGGCAAACTTGTTCTACAAAGGGCCAAAGAGTAAATGTTTCAGGTCTGTGGACCACATGGTCGCTGTTGCAACTACTCAACTCTACTTTACAGTAGGAAAACAGCCATAGGTAGTCTGTAAATGAATGAGTACGGCTGTGTCCCAATAAAACTTTATTTTTGGACAATGAAATTTGAATTTCTTGTAGTTTTCACATGTTACAAAATATGATTCCTTTTTAAAAAATTTTTTCACCTGAAAATGTAAAAAACCATTCTTAGCTCATGGGCCCTACATAAACAGGCAACAGGCTATACATTGCTGACCTCTGGGTAGCATTCCTTGGAAAATGCCACTGCTTCATTACCAGGGCCCTTGGGAGAAGAACTGTTGTCCACTTGGGCAGAGCCATAGACGGGCCCTCGAGGCCTCCTCACGTGGGGGGTCCTCATGATGGAGGCATCACGGAACAAGATGCCTGGGACAGACATCCCAGTAAAAACTACTTGCTAAATGAGTTCTTTTCTGACACGGCCATACCTGGCCATCCAGGTCACCCGGATGAACAGCACTCGGCAGAACCAAGCAGATGTGCAGGACCTTCCCCTGCCAACCTTAGTCAAACCTCATACCCGGTGTCCTGCCTGGGGCAGACAGGTCTCTTCAGTTTCCTTTGTTCTGCACCCAGTGCACTAGCACACACGGACTGGCACACACAAGCTTCTGAGCACACAGCGGAACCTCTGTTCCCCTCCCGGCATCTATAAACTGGGTACTGGGAGGTGACCACACTCAACCAAGGAAAACTGCCCAAATCTCACAGAATGGAAATTATGATTCTAAGGAAACATTACCACCCTCATAATTTTTTAAAAATGTACTATTGATTGTGAGGTATTGTTTCTACCTACTGAGTCAACAGCAGTAACAACAAAAAGACAAACTCCAGTGCCAGACAGGCCGGCTGCAGGGAGCCTGCAGTCGTGCACTGCTGAGGCCACTGCAGACCGGGCCAGTCCTTCCAGAATGTGATTTGGTGTAAATCTCAACAGCCATAAAAAAAAAAAAAAAAAAAAGAGTATGAACCATCTGCTTGAGTAAATTCCTTCCCTGGGAACTTAGTTGAAGAAAGTAACTTTAAAAACAAACAAACAAACAAAAGATTTTGGTCAAATATATGGGTTCAATACACATAATGTTAAAGTCAGAAATAAGTGTCTAACTATAGAAAGGTTAATTATAATGCACTGTTCTAACAATAGAGATACACACAGATTATATCAATATGAAGAAAATATGAGATAACACTGAAAAAAGAATACAAAAGGACACGTGTTTTAGATTAGCATTTTCTTGAAAGCATGTCTGAAATCAACAGAAGGCAACACAGAAATGAAGACAACTGTGTTAAGTTGATGGAACAGTGGGAGGTCAATGTCCTTTAGCATCATTTTAATAAGTATGTCGTTTTAAAAATAAGAATAAAATGTCAAAATGTCACCAACTGAAGCGCAAAGCACATGCCAATCCACTCCCCGTTTTGTATGCAGACATGAGCCTTGCCTCCTGGGCGCTGACGGACAGCAGTGAGGCAGGCAGGCTTGCATTCAACACACACACAAGAAAAGAAGTGGCGCCAAGAGAAGGTAACACCATTGGGAAAGGAAAGAGCAGAAGAACAGCCCTGAAGCCTGTGTGTCAGATGAAAGCCTCAAAGATGGGCACTCAGCACACACCTGCCACAGTGGGCTGCACAGTCGCTCTGCACCTGCTGGTCCTGAGCACCACCCAGGCCTCTCCTTTGGCCCCACCTGCCCTTTCCCCCTGGGTCTGAGGAGAAAGACCCATGTATTTCACTGCCTGGACTACCTGGAGCATGTGTCGTGAGGAGAGGGCGGAAAGCCCTGGATCACGTGAGAGGACAGGGCCATGGGTGAGATTCAGTGATACGGGCTATCACTGATGACCCCAGTGAGGGAAGACCAGCGTATCTGCAGATTACAGATGCACACTTCCTTCAGTACCGCAGCCCCACTTCTACGGACACAGTCCCCGTGGACACAAAATGGCCTACGTACAAGGTTGCTCACTGCAGCACCGATCATAACAAATCGGTGAAAGCAACTGAAATGTCCATCTGTACAGGGCTGGCTAAGTAAAGGACGGCACTCCTACATTAGGCAGATGATGAAAAGCACAGAAAGATCTCTAAGATATATTACTAATGGGAAAGAAACAAAGATGGGAGGAACATGTGTATATATTAGGCTTCCTTAGTCACTCTCCTACACACATACACACACGAGGTTTGGCTTATCTTTGTAAGGGTTACGTCCAGAAAGACACAAAAGAAACTGCCAACAGTGGCTGCCCTAGGGAGAGGAGGACTGGTTTTTCATTATGCAACCTTTTTGTACCCTTCTAATTTTTGATACCATGTGCCCATATTACCAATTCCAATTTAAGATGAATTAGGGATAAGAAAAGAGTATGAATGACCTGGGAAGGAAGACCATCTCCCTGCCCAGTGCCCAAGTGTTTGGAGGAGCTCCGGGTCTAGCCAGACCACAGAACTGGTTCTTTAGCAGGCCTGCCACCCTGCCCTCCCACCCCACAAATCCACCTATACACCACTCCTCACCTGAGCCACTGTAGTCAGAGTCTCCATTCACCCCTTCCAGGAAGGGCACTCGAGACAGGGCTGGCTTCCCACGGCTGCGTTTGGGGGGCATCAGACCACTACATACAGAGTAAGGGAGGGGGCAAAATGAGCAATTTCAATGACTAAACCCCCTACTCCTGCTCCCCCATGGCTGTTAGGAGTAGAGCTGCATAAACCCTTCAAGACGAATGGTTTCTCACCTTCCCCTCAAAACTCACACTAAGCTATGATATACTTCAGACAGTTCCCATGAGGCTCTGAGGAACCATTTCATCCGTGTGGAAGGATTGAAACTGGGAAGAGATGCCTGCTCTCCTGCTTGGGGACCTTGGACTTCATTCAGAGGAAAGGTCACCCCAGGCACTTGTCAATCCTTTCAGAGCCATGAGGAGGGCCCATCTCACATCTGCCCAGAATTCTTTGCTCTGTGGCTCACACTGCTTGTTCTTTGGAAACCAACTTGTTTTTTTAGAATTACAAAAATCTGACTCTTTCCCAAATTTTCTATAAAAGACATGTCTTAAAAAAAAATCCACTTCTCACTTCCACTTTATGTGTGTGAATTTTTCTTAGACAGAGATAGAGTTCTTTTTAACATGGCTACTGCAAAGAAGTAAAAAAATACATTAGACGAAGACTAAAGGGTAATAAGAAAAAACAGAGAACACCATACAAGAGTAATGGTGTAGTCTGAACCCACTCAGGCATCAGTATATTTAAATAGCTCCCAATGCAATTCTAATGTGCAGACACAGTTGGGAGTCTCTGGGCAACGATGATGTGGCTCAGGCTTTCTTTTCACTCAAACTTTCCAGTATATAACTTTTCAACTAAAAAAAACTGATTAAAAGACAGGCAATAATTTTCAGAAGAACAGAAATGCTTAAGAAACCTCTGGTGGTGTAACAGGAGGCAGGGTTTAAGACTGGTTGGAGAGCAGGGTACTCCAGTTTTACGAATCATAACTGACTTCATCATGGTCTTACACAGAAAACTGGCACAACCAGAACTCAGTGAATCACAATCCTATAATAACTAGTAGGTTGAGAGCTTTTTTTCCTGCTAGTCAAAATTAGGGCCTGCTTGGAAACACACAGAGAACACTCAGTTTGCATTTAGGTTCAGTTCCCACTGACCTTACAAAAATCTGTCACTTAGAGACTCTGGGCCTTATCAAAATATAAGGTACTAATAGTTTTATTAGGAAAGCCTCTTTTAGTTCACGTCATGGATCTGGGAAGACATCTTCAAATATAATAAAAGAGGGTCCAGCAAAGTGGTTGAGGGATTAAAATACGGAGCCAGACTACCTGGGTTCAGAACCTGGCTCTTTACTCAGTAGTTCCGTGACCCTAAGGAAGTCAGATCAGTCCCTTTGAGGCTGTGCCCCCAGGTGTTGCTGTGAGGATCTGATGGGCTAACACACAGGAGGCGCTCAGTACTGCACACACCAAACACTCAGCAAATGTCAGTTCTATAATAAATACTATATGAAGGGTAGTAAATTTTAATGTGTCACTTTAAATTAATAAACTACCAATGTTGTACTACCAAATGATGAGCTCTGAGAAGGACAAGCTCAATAAAATGGGATGCAACACCAAAGCTAGGTCTGTGTTTTCCTGTTTCACAGAAAAAAGCACAAGTGACTCGATCGTGGCCTGCATTTCAGCTTCTCTCCAAGTTATCCAGGCTCACGTGGATGACCCAGCCTGTCATCATTCTCTCTACTGGTTTGACATTCAGCACCCTCCAGAAGATAAGCTCCATGAGAAGAGACACCTTCTCAGTGCTTAGAACAGTGCCTGACTCATAGGAGCTCAATCAGTAATTGAAGGAACGACCCAAAGAAAGATGGTGTAGCCCTAACCTGTTCAGAAAATCATCAGAACAGATAAACCAAGGGGCATGTATGTGGAGAAGGGGGTGGGATTAGCGACCAGAAGTTCCTTCAAGGTCCTTTCTAATTCTGGTATTATATGATTCCAATCAAATTAATAAGTAAAATGGTCCTTTATGTATTTATCACTGCAGAATAGAAAACAAAAAAGAAAAAGAAAGAAAAAAAATCCTGGCAGTCAGAGCCCCTGAATCTCCTGTTTTAAACCCTGAAATTCCACTGAGAACCACTGAGTTAAAGAGGAAATGCCTTCCAAGGGCACTGTCTCTGTGGTGGGTTGGGGCCCCTGAAATCAGTGACACCGGACCGGAGTGCTGCACAAAGACAAAACCACAGCCTGAAAGGGCAGGCTGACTACAGCTGGCCTGGCCTGCATCTTGTGGCTCAGAGCTGGGAATAATGCCCTTCACAAAGGGGGAGCCCAACGCACCTCTGACCTTTAGTCAAGGTGTAGGAGGGGACAGTGGTACCCCACTCCTACCCTGCCCTCAATGAACTGAGTTTCCAGGCACCATTATCTTTGAAGGGAGTCAGGAACTCCAACCCAGGAGCAGGCTAGAAGCATCTTGTAAGGTTCTGAAAGCTCTGCCTCTTCTCTATGCCTGGTAACTGTGTTTCGTCCTATACTCCCCCTATATCTTAAGAGACTGCAACATGGGAGAAAGTAAGTAAGATGGGGCAATTTTGAGGCTTACTGGGGAGGGAAACCTCAAAGGAACCACTGAGAGCCAGGGACCAGTCCAGACCCAAGGGGTAGCTGGTCATCTCCCAGGTCCCTACCAGGAGCCCAGCAGCCAGGACAGAACAAGCACCTAACAGAACACACACCCACTCTGGTGTGGTGTGGTCTGCTCTGGAGGTGGTTCAAATACAGACAACGTTGCCTTTTGGTGCTCATTGCCCTGGGACCATTTGCCCTACTCTTAACCCAGAATCCACTCAGCAGTCACATGGAGGGACCACGAGGTCAGTCTTCAGGAAAACTCTTCTTTTTCTTTGTGGCACCAAATGCCTCTCATTTCCAAGAATGCCACACTCCCTGGTTCTTGCAGAGTTCACAAGACAGAAATCTAAATAAACCCTTGGACTTGGAAGACACTTTAAGATTCTGGTATCAGAAATCCTCCCTTCAGGTAAAAGATGGGAAAAGAAACCCATCCCTTCCTAGATCAATGATGGTGAAAGAGCTGGGGCCTTTGTCTAATAAGAAGGAATTTCAAATTTCCTCTCAGCTTATTTCTTATTTTCACACCACACCTCTGAGGGAGCCACAGCTATGATGCCTCCAAAGGCAAAGGGTGACATGATGTCTGCAATGAGCTGAGTTATCTGCGTGTGTCTAGGGTTGGGTAGGGGACTGGTTCAAACGTTAACCTCTCTGGGCAATAGATGTGGCTGGCCCCACCCTCTAGAGCCAAGTTCAGCTTTACAATCCCTGTAAAGCATCAGCATCACTCCTCCCCTCCTGGTCAGAGCAGGCCTGAGTCAAGGGTCATGCTTTTTTCCTAAGAGCTACTGGAGTTACAGACCAGAGGCCTCAGGAAATAGCAGGGCTGGGGGAAGAAAAAAATCCGAGATAAGCTGAAGGAGGTTCAGTCTGTAGCTGAGTGGGGAATAAAGGGAGAGGTGGGGAAGCTGCCAACAAAGCCCCGGGGACAGGTGTTCTTACCTGCAAGCTTCGAATGCCAATCCACCACCGAGACCCAAACTACATTCCGAGTCAGACCCGCTTTCGGTGTGTTTTCCAAAGCCGTTGGTTACGCCTGCCAAGGATACACAGAGTGAGCCTGAGTGCAGGAACCCCCCTTCCCTGACCCACACTGCAGTGTGTGAGCCGCCTTGGGAGGGTGCAGCAAGGAGGGGTGGCGAGAATGGCTGTGCCTTCCCTACAGAAAATGGATCTTGGGTGGTGGAATCTGATACAGGTTTGGGGAAAATGTTGGCTGAGGCACTGAGCAGACACTACATTTTCCTTCCCTTCCTCTGATTTTACTGTAAGAAAAACAGCACACAGCTCACTTCAGTTACTGTCATCTGCCCACAAAGGGAAATACCAAGACTTCCCCACTCTGGCGGGCTCACAAGTCCCTGGATCTGCTTCTCATTTCAAGCCTCAATTATCAGGGAGTCTCCTCTGCCTCTTGGGGAGCCCACCCGCCTGGCCTCTTCAGATAAACACTCACACACCCTATCCACCACACAGCTGGCAACAGCGAGCTTCATTCTTTTGGGATGGTGTCAGGGGAGGTTGAAGCAGGATAAGGGCTATGCCAACCACACCCTGAGATATGGAGCAGGGCTCATCACACTTGAGAAGGGGGTACTTTTCAGCAGAAAAGCAGAGACCTTCCTGGGATGTGGAATGAGAATTCCCTGGGTTCTCAACTGAGATCTAAAATACAGGTCCCTTTTCCTCTTTAAGTTTTGACCTCTCCTTTTGTGAAGTGAAGATAACATGGTCTTACTCATGGAGGATGCTATTATATTATGTGTGAATGAGAGGAAGTCTGTTTACAGAAGGGAGCCCTTTGGAGGCAAATGAAGGCTCCCTGCTCATCTCAGGGACGCAATGCTCATCTGCTGTGAAGGTTTCAGTTCTTCTGTCTATCTACCCAATTCTTAACCACAACCCACAGTCCTACAAGTCTGAGAGCTGAGTCAAGAGCTCTAACTCACCTTGGCCAGAAAACTGTGAGGCAAGTCACACCTATAAGAACAGATGTCTGAGACAGGATATCCAGACTCTGACCTAACTCTGCCTCTAACATTGTGACCTCAATTTAAATCACCAAGGCAGCTGTGCCTTAGGTGCCTCATCTGTAGAGAACCAACACCTGCTTATGCGAAATTCAACGAAGGCTGTGCAGAAGTATTCCTGAGTGCCAGGCAGCTGGACTACAGAGGACTAGATTCTAGTTGCATTCCCAAGCAGTGGGCCCTCTCAGGCTGGATGAGCCTGATGTCTGGTTTCCCAGTAGTGGGGCCTTTCATTTTTAGTGCACAGAGTTCAGTGTTGTCTAGCTGTGCCTGATATGGCTGAGAGAATGACAATAACTCTTACCATCCACTGCTACATGCCAAATACCTTATATAGACTATTTCCAATCCTCAGAGCCCTGCAAAATAGGTATCACTAGCCCCATATTAGAAATCAGGAAACAGGGCCAAAGAGTCTGTTTAATTTGCACCAGCTAATTAATTTGCTTACATAGCTGGTAAGAAGACAGAATTTGAACTAATGTCTGCCTAAGTTCAGGCCTCAAGCTCTTGACTGTATAGTAACATAATGCCCTAATACAGGGGAGCTGGGCCAGACGGGAAGGGAAGATAGTGCTGGACAAATGGTAAGAAGAGAGAAAAGCAGAAAAAGCATGTGCTGACCACCCAGCCCACAGCCACCACATAAAAGGACATGAGAAGTACATAAGGAGCAAAAGCCAAGAGCAGGCCCTCTCCACCAAGTAAGCCAGCCTTCTGTATCCCACTGAGACTCAACTACTTTGTCTGGCAATGAGGGCCCTGCCTATTCAGGCCCATCTCACCATCCAGACTTGGCTCCTGATGCTCCAAAAGCCCTTCTTCAAACTGTCCCTCACAGGGACTCTGTCCTTGTTTCCATGCACCTGGTGCTGATCCCTTTGTACCGTCCACTCCTTTTTATTCTGCCTTCATCCCTTGGGACCAGCTTAGGCATCACCTCTTCATGAAGCTTTTCCAACTCCTCCAGCTCATATTCCCTGAACATCTCCAGCAGTGTTACCTGGCATACAGCCACATACTGTCCAGCATTGTGACACGTCTGCACCTCAGGACACCACCAGCCTTCCCACTAGCCTGTGAACCCTTCTGGAGCTGGAACTGATCCTGACTTGTTAACACCCCCCGCCAGTGACTGGCTGGTGCTAAACATGTAGTAAGTGTTCTTTAATGATCCAGACCCCATTACCTACCCTGGGACCTCATCTCCTATGACCCCCTAGCTCACTCTCCTGAAGCCACCATGGTTCCCTCGCTGTTCCTCAGACAGGCAGACATGTTCCCACCACCAGGGCCTGTGCACCTGCTAGTCTATCTTTGTCTGCTGCTTTGGAACATTCCTCTCCCCAATACCCAAATAGCTCACACCTTCAACCCCTTCAGATCTTTAGTCAAATGTCACCTCCTCAGAAGGCCTCCCCTGGCCACCCCTCTCTAATCCACCCCAGCATCCCTATCCTCCTTCCCTGCTGGACTTTGCTCCATAACTTCTAATATGAGATACAATCCACAAACTTGCTTTTAGTCTACGTCCCCTCCAAGGGAGGAGATTTTTGCCCAGTACCTAGAATAATGTCAGATATAAATATCTGATGAATACATGAACTAAAATGAAGGTAGGACCCATTATACCATATATAGCTTTGCATGCTCCTCAGGGCAAAAGAGAGCCCCAGACACAAATTAGCATTCTCAAAATATGTGCTCACAGCCTATCTTCCCAGGCCACTACTCATCATGTGCCAGACCCAACTGTGGGCTATGGAGTACTCAATGCTACTATTGGCATCCACAGAGACCGTTAGGGAGGTGGCCAGTGGGAGAAGGTTCTGGCTGGCAAGGCAAAGCAGAGAAGCAGATGAGATGTAGCGAGAGAAGTCACAGGCGGAGTCACCTGTTTCCTCCTCCTGCTGGGGGGACCTCTCCCCTTCACTCTCACTACAGCTCCTGCTCCTTGGCCGCTTCCGGGAGTGCCGCTCATCCTCGATGCTGGCAGGAGAGGCGGGAGAGCCCACTGCACCATGGTCCTCACCATTCTCCAGAGCCCCATCTGGGCTCCTCTGCAGCTTAACCCCATTCTTGGCCTTCTTGAAGAGGACTGAGGTGCGGCGGCCCACACTACTGAGTGGGGCACCGGCCGGGGTATCGGAGGCCAGGAGGGACAATCTGTTGATGCCACTGTCACTGAACAGGTGTTGCAAGGGCTCGTTCCCTAGCTGCAGAGGTGACTTTTCCAAAAGCTCATCTTCTTCCACCTTTCTGGGTTTTAGGAATCGGCTTGGAGTTTTGCTATCATTGATTGGTTTTAGAGTGGGGGGATCTGGAGGGGATTCTTGCTCAGACAAGGAAGGTGCAGGCCCAGTGGGCTCCAGGGTTGGTGGGGGAGGCAGTTTGGAGTCATCTGTTAGAGAAAAAGAGAACCTGCTTGAACATTTTAGAAAAAGTCTGTCCCTACAAGTCAGATACTGACACTTATAGCCAAGAACCAAAAGGACTGGCTATTACAAGGTTTGAGAAGCATCCTAGGTCTTGGTCAGAGGTAAAGAGAATGTGGGTCTCCGTTTTATTGACTCTAGCAGTCCTCAACCCTAAATAGGAATTAAGATCACCTAGTAAGTTTCTGAAAAATTTCAATGCCAAGGTCCCATTCCAGACCAAGTGAAACCAAACCTCTAAAGGTGGGGTATTTTCTTTAAGCTGACTAGGTGAGTCTGATGAAGCGAGGGCTATAGACCATTACTCTACACCCAAGAGAGTCGAAAGCCCCCTGTTTAATCAATAATTAGGTAAGTCTCAGCTACACAGATTGGGGGTCTACAATTCTCATTAGGCTCCAGTGTTTTTCCATCTTTCATTGTATTTTGTTTTATGTCACCCAAGTGAAGCAAATGGGACAAGCAGAAAGAGTAAGTTTACAGACAGGGAAAAATTAGGTCAAGTTAAATTGGTAGTTCCCAAACATGTCCATTTACCTACCACCTTGAAACTTTTAAAACTGAGACTTCTAAACCACAGCGAAGACTTCCCTAATCTGAATCCTGAGACCTTTGTTTGATACCCTCCAGGAGCAGCTGTTGCAGTTGGGCCACTGGGCATGACTATGCTGCTGCAGCCCGGGAGCAGGGATACTAGGGGCATGTGGACTCCCGCATGGGGAGTCAGGAAGAATCACAATGAACACAAAGCCCTCTAGAGCCAAATATGACCTCTCAGCCAAGTCCCCATTCTCTTCCATCCTAAAATAAAATGGGCCATTTGCTGCACTTTGGCCCCCTTCTCTCTGGAAATAATTCCCAACCTTTTGAATGTATGGATGACAGGCCTGCACCAGCCACAGGCTCAGATCCAAGGATAGGTAGACAGGACAATTCTGTCCCCAGTGAAGTGGGAAGAATGAGAAACAGCTCAGATTTCAAGCCTGAGACTCTGAGAATTACTCCCCAGCTGTCTTTTAATTTGGACTTTCTGCTTGGGATGAGCCTGTAGACTTGGCCAGCTAGGGTCAAAGCCATGAAGAACCCAGACTATCTTTAAAGTCTCTCTTTTCTACCCCCCACACCACAACCAGAGCTGCTCTAAAACCTCTCTACATAATGGTATAAGGTGAGCTGCTATTTAACTGGTACATGCAATATGACCAGATCAGGTGCAAAATACAGAAATACTTCTTCACTGGTTAATAACAGCTGCTGGGCCCCAGCATCTGACACTCCCTGACCTGCCTGCCCACAACCCAGCAACTAGATATCCACATCAGTGGCCACCAGGAGTGCGCTCCAATACAATAGTCAACATCTACTCTGACTGATAAACTATGGTCTCTACTGATTGTTAAATATTTTGAATATCATCCTTGGGTATATATGGAAGAGTGTGTGGCCCCTCTGAGGGCTTTTGCTTGCCCACAAAGGTCAGACCTAAACTCAAGGAAAGATGCTTCTATTATGGGATTTCAGCTTAATTCTTGCTCCCTTACCCTGCCCTCCCGCACCCTGCCTGCCCATGTCTGTCTCTCACCTCTGTCCCCATCATCTTCGGGCTCCTCCTGCGGGGCCTGCTCCAGTACAGCCGCATCTCCCTGAAGCCTTGCTGGCAGCTCTCCATTGGACACAGTCTTGCTCACTGAGGGTGGCTGTGGTGGCAGCGGCTGTGCCAGCTTCTGCCGAAGAGCATTGATCTCCCGGCGCAGCATGCGGACACGGCGGGTCCGGGCCCCACTGGACCTCATGGCACTCACCAGGTCCAGTTTCTCCAGCAGCTCCTTCAGCTGCACCTCCGGGGACAAATGGGCCCGGTTCTCTGGGATGAGGATGTTGTCCACTGCCAGGGAGAAGGAAGGACAGAAGGGACTGAAGGACCTGCTCAGCCCAGGGCAAGGGGAAGGGGCTGAACCCTTCAGATGCAAAATATTCTGGAATGCCTGGGCCAGTGGCTTCCACCAACATCACTCTGGGGCCTTGGCCCTGGCACCACTGCTGCCCACAGGGCAGTCACAGGGACAAAATCAAAATCTGGAAAACGTCTGCAGGGAGCAGTCCGCAGTCACAACTAGGGCTCTACGGAGAAGGCACGAGGCAGTTTGGCAATACCCTGGCCTCAGTGACTGTTTGGCTGCTGCTATCAAGGAGAGAGAGCACAAGGGCAGGCAGAGAGTGGGGCTCAGAGGCAATTCCATTTTCTAGTCCTCTACGTGCTCTCTTCCAGATGAGTAAGACATACAGCAGCACTGCACTTCCCTCGCCCATGGCTCCAATGCCACACAGAAGGGTCCAGGAGAGGAAGACCCCAGTTGAGGCTTTAGCTTTTCAAGCAGACAGCTAGTACCTCATCTCCCTTGTCTACCATTCAGGAAGTGCTCAGTGAATTAGTTCAACTTCAATCCTTGGAACTGTCCCAGCCACAAGCAGGTGTATTGCAGCCTATGCCCACCCCAAGCTTTGCTCCTGGAGTCTACCCTATGGCCCCAAGACCCACCCTGATTCCTGGCTCTCTGGGCTCTGTCCTTATGCCTCTTTCTAGCCCCTCTCCTCTCCACCCACCCAGGCTTCTCACCATCTTCCCAGGAGAAGCGGTAAAAGTCCTCCAATTTGGGTGACTCGGGCAGGTGGGTGCCCCTCTCGGGGTCATAGCCGATGTTCTCTGCCTGCCGCCGGGCATGCCGCAGGATGGCCCCTCCCAGGTCCCGCAGGCGGACAGCTGCTCGGTGGAAAATTGTGTCTTTAGCATTATACTTCATGCAGTTGGTAACTATAAGGTTAAAGTCCTCCTCAAACTCCTCCAAGGTGCAGTACAGATGGGACTCCAGCTTCCGCCTCATAGTAGAAAAATCCATTGGCTTGGATATGAATTCCAGGTAATCTGGAACCTAAACATATAAAACCTGTACATTTACAACAACCATTCACTAGCCAAACAGACGCACCCGTCACAGGCACTTTGCCTCCCCATTTTGTGGTTTGGCTATTCTGGGCTAACTCAGAGCCCCAGCCCTGGCCCACCCTGGCCTGCTGACCTCTGCCATGGGCAAGTGTACTAGCCTTATCAGACACCCCCAGGTTTTGTATACTCTGTCACCCAACGCCCTCCTGGCCTACTCAGACCCTGCTGCCAGTTCAGGAGGGGCTCGCCACTCAGGAAGTGGGGGAGGGGGACTTGCCTCACTCAGGTCGACAGGCTCGGCGAAGATGTGTGCAGGGTCCTTCTCCTGCAGCAAGTCCAGCGTCGTCCTCAGCAGAACGTTGAACGGCATCAGCTCTAGCTCCATGGCGGCCTGCTGGACCTTGATCTGGGGAGGTGGGGAGAGATCAGGACACACCCGCCTCCCCCTGTCCTGCCACAAGGAGGCAATGAACTTTTTCTTGACAACTTGACTTTTTGTGTAACAAATTTTATAAAAGTTTTTTATAATAAACTTTCATATGCTATTATTAAGCTGACCAGTTTATAAGAAGCTAACACTTAACTTGCAGCCTAGAAATAAAGAAACTAACAGCTACCACTATGTATCAAACACCACACCAAAACTTGGCGTAACAATAATTATACAGTTGACAATTGAATAGCACAGGTTTGAACTGAGCAAGCCCATCCATACATTGTTTTTTTTTCAATAAATACTGTAAATGTATTTTATCTTCCTTATGATTTTAACATTTCCTTTTCTCTAGCTTATTTTATTGTAAGAATACAGCACATAATAGCATATAATATACAAAACATGCCAATCAACTATTTATATTAGCAGTAAGCTTCTGGTCAACAGTAAGAAATTAGTGTTAAATCTTTCAGGAGTCAAAAGTTATATGTGGATTTTAAATTAAGTAGGGGGCCAGAGCCACTAATACCCATAATTTTCCAGAGTCAACTATAAGAATAATTAATACTTTTATAGTCCTTTCTAAGTGCCAAGTAACATTCTAAGCATTTTACATAACATAAGTGAGTATATGAGTTAGGTACAGATGAGATATTTTACAAAGAGGAAACTGAGACTGACTGGCCCAAGGTCAGAAAGCTAATAAGGGACAGAGCTGGGACTCGTCCCAGGCAGCCTAGTTCCACAGTGTGTGCTTTTGATGGCTATGCTACACTGCCTCTCTGTTTATGTTAGCTATCATAAGCCTGAAGGAGAAACTTATCCCCATTTTACAAATCTGAAACCTGAAGAATATGATGAGTCCTCACTAACCCAAGGTCACTTGGCTAGAAAAGAACAGAGACAAGATTTGAATCCAGATCTACAGGAGTTTGAACTCACTCAAGGAGCACAGTGATGACATAAAATGTGCTTTGGGCCCAAATTCCCACCTACCGTGCTGAGATATTGATCCCACTGGCCTCTGGAAGGTCTGGGTTGGCCTGGAGTGACTGGGACCTCCAATCTTACCCCTCAAGCAGCAAGCAGCCTCACATATTTACAGTAGTATGCTGGGAAGTGTTATTGTCTATGAGTGCCTATTGTGCAAAGATTGGGAAGCCATAGATCAGACTCTGAAAAGTCCTGCCTCTTGGCTCTATCAAAACAGGTCTGCTTGCTTCCTTTTCCTTTTCATTTCTGTGAACCAGAGGCAGGAAGAAAAGCTCAGCTACAGAACCAGGCCTGGGATGGCAGACAGTTTTGAGTCCATGGAGAAGGTCCTGAGGTCCTAGGTCCTCCGTGGCCATCCACCCTAGGTATGGCATGAGTTGCCCAGTCTCAGAGGTGGAAACTCAGGCCTTGTGCTGGGGCTGAACAGTGAAGTGGGAGTTTGGAGAAAGAGAGAAAGAACATCTTTAACCCAGGCCTATGAAGCATGCAAGTAATAGCTACTAGTCCCAGACCAGAGAAAACAGCTTGGGCTTATCATTCATTCAATAGTATTCGCTCTTTGCCATGTGCAGAGCACTGCAGTAGACACTTCAGGGAGGCAAAGAGTATCAGTAATGATGATGATGGCAGCTGACCCTATGGCCCCTAATCTATACTAGGCACTGTTCTATGCTCTTTAAATATGTAAGTCATCTAATCCTCACAACAACCTTATGAGGTAGGTTCTATTATTACTTTCATTTCACAATTGAGGTAACTGAGGTGTAAGGAGATTTAGTAACTTACTCAATGTCACCCAAGTAGTAAGTAGCAGAGTCAGGATTTAAACCCAGTCAGTCTGATGCCATAGTTCATATTAACTACCTACCTCAACATTCCCCACACTTAGAGGCTTAAAATACCCTTGAATAGAGGTTGGAAAATTTAAATGATCAAGACCATAAGTGTTTAAGGGCCTAGTGAGCACCCTCAGAAGCTCCCAGGCCAAAGATGATGTCTATCAGAATGGCCTCAGAAGCTTTTCAAAACACTTAAGGCCAGGCTCCCCTTGAGAGTCTGGGTAAGAAACTCCAGGGATTGGCCCAAGTATATATTGAGCTTGTGCTTGAGGTCACCAGAAGTTGAACTTCCAATGAGAAGCTATCAGCAGCACAACAGAGCAGGCAGGCCTTGGAGCAAGAAGGACAGAAAGTTCGCACCAGGCAGGGGCTCCAGGTCTCCTGGTAACACACTGAAAGTGGGAGAAACAGTTCTTGAACGAGAGCCATGGGCTCAGAGCTTCTCCTCACCTGCTCCCGCTTGAGCTTCTCTCTCTTCCGAATCAGCTCAATCAGCAGCCGGGCTCGCTCCAAGTCATGCCGGAGCTTCTGCCAGTATTTCAGCTCTTCCTTCACTGCACTCGTTTTCTCATCCTGCTCTCGCTGCAGGAGGGAAGAGAAAGGAAGGAGGAGCTAGCGGCCTTCTTCCTACTCAAAGTCCTCTCCCAATTCAAACCTCATGGGGCCTTTGCAAGTAAGAGCCCCAACCCCTTCCTTGAACCGTGTTCCCCAAAGGCCCCCCCCAACCCCTCTCCACCCCATTCCTTCCTCCTATGTGCTTCCCTGACCTTGTAACAATGTCTCTTCACTGTAGCACAGTAATTGTTGGGGTGAGATCTGGGACTATTTCACCTACCTTTGGGGACACCAGAAAGCAGCTGTGCCCCTCGAGGCTGGAAAGAATTTCAGAAGGAAACTAATACACATCTCAGGGTGGAAAGAATTTCAACCTAGATTCTAGGGCCTAGAGCTTTGACTTTGGCTAGAAAACAAAGTGCTCTCACTATAAACTTGTACTGACTTTAGAACACTACCACCACCACCAAATACATGACTCCAGACCTAGAAGAAGTTACAGTACAATAAGGGGAAGGAAGAGGCTCAGGATTTGACACACAAAGGCATAGTAGCAAAAAGACAACAAAAACTGATCAGATAGACTAAATATAAAATGCTGAGAGAATATAAAATAGAGAGGGTCTGAGTGGGTTGAGGTTAGGTCGGGAAGGCTTCCTGGGGGAGGCAATCTTTCTAGGTTTTCACGTAGTGATGAACATGGATGAGTAAAGCAGTAAGGAAGGCCTCTTTTGGAACTGAAGGAAACACAGAGCAAAAGTATGGAGGCAGAATTAGTGATTATTTGCTTGGTGAAAAAAACAGGCTGGCCAGAGCAGAGGAAGTGGAAAAACCACAAAAGCCAAGGGAGACTCAGGATCCAGCTGACAAGAAGCCTCAAATGCCAGGAAAGATAGCCTGAAGCCTGGACATGGCCTGACTGGAGAGAGGAAATATATTCTGGAAAAGGAAGTGACAGGATGGAAAATGGAACATAAGTCACTACCAGTTGTAGAGCAAAGAAAGAATTAGGGATTGGTGACCAAAGCTATTGCTGAAACTGATATACAAGGTACACAGATGAACAGTGTAGTAGGAGAAAGGAGGCAAAGGGCCATATACTGATAAATCTCCCAAAGAGTTTAGGGGGTGATTAAATGTGGCTCATTATAGAGGGAAAAATCAGGAGTAACTATAAGGTAGGGAACATCTGAGGTCAGGAGGGTGGTTTCATGACAATAATGAGGAAATATATTTACTAAGAGGAAGATAATGAAATCAGTTTCTAATACCTGAGTTATAGGAAATAACATCTACATGGACATCTATAGTTCCTGTGCCCTACAGGGACTAAGGGCAGAAAACAAGGGTGAGGACAAGACGAGAAACCTGGAGCAACTGCCACAGTTATTTACAACTATGTGAGCAGACAAGTTCTCCAAGCAGACAGGCAGGCAGCTGAGCCCCTGGAAATGTTACCATCAAGGAGTAAGAAGTGGGATAGGCACAGGGATGGATGCAGTCTGTGGGGTAGAGGAGGTGGGAAATGGTGTCACAGAGACCGTCTAAGACAGGTGTCAAATGTGGCCTAACAGTCGCTGAAGTGAGAATCCGAGAAAAGACTTGCTGGGCTGGGAGGAGGTCACCGATGTTGCAGGGGAGCGTGTGGGTCATTCTGAGGAGGGATCGGATATGAATGCGCGCCCCAGGGCTCCAGTTACAAAAGGCCAAAGTGCAGACTCAGACAGAATGCAGAGCGCACCACAGTCATGCGAAGGACCGCTTCATCTCTGGAGTAGCAGTGTGGGGACATTTAAAGGCAGAAGTAATGGAGCAAGTGAAGAGGGAAAGAGAATAAAATGTTAAAAGTTTCTCAGGAGGCCTCTACGCTTGCAGAAAACACTAAATATATAGCAACTTCAGTTGCTAGTGGCTAAAAGGCCATGACAATTGGGCAAGCTATGCACTACAGCTTAGATGGTAAATTTGTGCATTTTCTATGAAACATTTTTTGGCAGATGGCAGTATAGTGTCTTGAGGAAAGTGCACCTTTTCCTAATTTGTGCCATGTGACTGCTTGGCTCTCATTCATCCTAATTCTTCCTTCCTGCCACATCTAAAGGGTTTTCTCCATATATACAAAAAGTTGGGCTTGCTCTCCACTATCCCCTAAAATATGCTCCGAAGTCAAATCTCTCCCATCCAGAAAGAGCTGCTGTCTGGTCTGAAGAGCTCTATAGTGCTGGAGTTTGTTCCTGGGAGAGACCACCTAGAGGGGTGGTCATATAAAGGCAAAGGATGCACAGAGGGCTGGGGGAAGGGGGAGCCCCAGCCATCATTCCTTCTCCTACACTCTCCACCTCCTTTACCCCTCCACCTCCAAATCACCATGTCACCTACCTGTTCAGCGTTTCTTTGGGACTGCAGGTGGGAGTGCAAGCGCCGGATGAGGGGGACACCATTCCGTGCCTGCCGCTTCAACAGCCAATAGTTGTGAAGCCGCTGCATAAACTGGGTTTTCCTCTGAAAGGAGAGACCACTACAGATCTTGTTCAACCTTGAGTAGAGGCACAGGGAAGTGAAATGCAGGATCAGTGGGTAATACAGATTACAGCCTCCTCTCCAGACCCTACTTCATTTCTGAAGCTTATAAAGAAAGACAGAATAAAGTGGCCAAATGTCTCACCTCAGAGAAAGGCTTGAAAAGGACAGCCAAGTTAAGCAGCTCAGATTCACCTGACTTTCCACCTCCTTCATCACAGCCCTAAACCTCCAAAACGGCCCTCTCCCAGAAACCCTGTTTCCTGCGGTCCTGAACTCCTGAGAAACAGGCCTGTAGCCCAATAACCCTAGCCTTCTCTTGATAAAGGTAGAAAAAGAGAACAGGAACTTGAGTAAGCTATGGGCAATGTGGTCACTATTTCCTGTGGCTGTGGGTCCCACCAGATGCGGGAGTTAGTCCATGGCCAAGCTAGAAGGAAAACTAGTAGAAGTATAGCAGGCTACTCCTTCCTGAGTCCAAATGCAACCCCTTGGAGTTGTCTGACCTCTAGTTTTTCATTAAAAACCTCAGCAGCCTAAAATGTCTAATGTTTAACCAAACTGTATATTTATAGGGATCTAAAGGTATAAGAGGATGGAGAATCTGAAAACTTGGCTGGCTAAACTACTCTAAAAGAGAAGTCTTAAGTTCAGAGTTTAAGCCAGTAACAAGTGGAGGGAAGGGAAAGGGGCAGAAAGGGAATTCAAGAAAGCCTACAATCTCTATCCTAACGCCCATACTGAAAGATGGGTGACATTATTCCCATATTACAAAAGATGGAAAGGCAGCTTAGGAACAGAGGTTGAACAAATGTCAAAGTCCGTAATGCAGTTAATAAGAGGATGGAGCTGGGGTGGGATCTGAACCCACAATCTCTGTGCTGTACCATGCTGTGTTCCATAATTGGTTATCCACCCAGTAAGCAAGGCCTCACAGCTCCCGTGGTGTTTCCACTGCTTTGTCTTCATCCCACTCCACTGAAAGGAAGATAAGCATGGCTGAACAAGAAGGTAAGACCTAAGAAGGATGGGCATATTGGACTTGATATCACTCACCTAGGCCTTGCACCTTTCCCGGGTCAGACATTCCTGCCCCAAAGCCAAGCTTACAAAATCAGGGCCTAGGCTTTTCCCCAAAGAACAGATCCCCCACCAATGCCCATGCCAAGCACACCTGCCCAGATGCAGGCAGCCCCCTCCCTCTACAACCTCTTGGCTCTGGAAGGTCCCAATAGCATTTGTGCAGATAGGAAAAAGAATAACAATAAAAATAGCAGCAGCAGCAGCCACCATTTATTGAGTGCTTACTATTTGCCAGGCACTATGCTAAGTGCTTTACTTATATTATTTATTTCTCACAACAACTCTATGAAGTAGGTTCATTTACAAATAAATATCCTAGGTCTTAAAGAAGTTAAGTAACTTGCCAAAGGTCACACAGGTAGGTAGTGATAGAAACAGCATTCAAATGTAGGTCTGTCTGGTTCTTATCCAGCCTGCAAGAAATATCTATGAGAGCAGACACAGTAAGTCTGATCCCAGGACACAACCACCCTATGGAAGGGGACTAAGCATTCATCCACTCATCTCAAGGAAGAGGGTAGCCTGGAACAGTGCTGTGACTAGAAGATATATTTCTAGCTGATAGAATTATAACTCAAGCCATGGCTTGCAACGAGAGCTTCTTTCCCCTAACCTTCCACACTCTTGTGTCTTCTTCCCACCTGACAAGTTTGGTTGCTTATTTTCCTCATAGAACTCATTCTCACTACCCTCTAGTACTCCTCCCAATTCTTCTCATCAAGTGAGACAGACAGCAGGTACAGAACCTACAGGCATCATGAGCTCCAGCTTGTGGTCTAGAGTCTGCCACTTTCCACCTGGTTCCAGCCCTTAGAACAGGACTTGGCATATAGTAAGTGCTCAATAAATATCTCATTGAATAAATAAAGGAGCGAACAACTTTACCTCCTGTGGCCCACGGTTTCTTCATCTGGGGGTGTGGGAGAAGGTGCAAGGACTACATTAGATAAATTATCTCCAAGGCTCCTTCCTGCTCTAACGCTATATCCTTTTTCATGAATATCACCCTTGAGATGAGCCTCTGCTAGAAAATCTCCCATCCCTCCAACAGCTCCTGCTACCTCTCTGATAGTTTAACAAGTGCATTGGTCTCTCCACACTCAGTGAGCTTAGTTATACAGCTGAACTGAGTGATCCTAAATCCAAAAGCTTCTCAAGAGGAGCTCCCCACACTACCTCCACCCCTCCTGAAAATCCCCATCATTCCCAGGACCAAGCTTTCTGGAGAGCAGAAATCCATACTGACCCAGTCAACTGGAAGTAGTTGTATCACTTCCAGTTGTGGAAACACGTGGAGAGGATTTTAAGTGTCACAAAAACCAGGCAATGAAGGAGGGGATTCAACTGGCATTTACAAAGACGACAGATGCTAACCATCTAGAAGCACCTGGGACAGTCCTAATAATGAAGAATTATCCTGTCCTAAGTGCCACCTGTGCCCCTCCCTGTTGAAAGATACTGCCTTAGACATCCTGTCACCTAAGATTCTAAGCAACCTGTTTGTTTCACCTTGAACCAAAGGATACACATTGTTCTGAGGATGTAATCAAAACTACAAACTGGACTAGGCAAGCCCAGGGTCCAAAGGAGAAATTTGAGGGCACATAAGAGAACAGATGTTCACCAACAGTGCTTGGGGAAGGAGGCCTGGCTCAGAGCCAACACCAGCCCAAGAAGAAATCATGAGTCTCTAGGGTACCTTCCTGGGCAGGCTCACCTATAAGAGGGTATCTGTGGGACGGTGACCAATGGAACAGTGGAGGGCGTGTCTCGACCCATTTCTTCTGGCTCTTTCTTGATCTTTTGCTTCAAAGTCATCTTGTTCTTCTTAGGCACTCCCTTAACAGGGCCACCTATTCCCCCCTGGCCTTCATCTTCCTCCTCTTCTTCTACCTCTTCCTTCTCTTCCTCCTCCCCACAGCCTTCCTTCAGCCCTTCCTCATCTCCAGCCTCACTGAGGCTGTCAGGGGAGTCACCCTTCCTTCTAGCAGTGGCAGCACCTGGTGGTGAGTGGGCCTCACAGTAGGCAGTCTTGCGCACTGTGAAGATGGTGCCATTGAGGCTGGTCTCACGCATGGGCTCAATCTTCATGAAAAGCCCAGCCCGCTGTGCACATGTCACATGGAAGGCTGTGTAGCAGTTCATCTTATGGCACTGGATGGCTGCACCCAGCCCCTTCTGCTTGCAGATATAGCAGGTCAGTTTCCAGCGGGCAGGTGGGATGTTGTCAATGCCCTCAATGGGTTCCAGGAACACGGTGTTAGCGAAACAGACTTCAGGGATCCAGATGGCACACACCACGTGGGCCCAATGCCCATCGCTGGTCTGTTTGAAGGCGCCACCTTTATTGGGGCAGAGGACGCAATCCACAGGCCGGGAGGGAGACTGCAAGCAACAGCGGCATAGCCACTGACCCTCAGGGATGTAGGGGACACCATAGCACTCCTGGTGTACAGCCAGGTTGCAGATGTCACAGAAAAGAATGACATTGCTATTGTGGCATTCGTCATCCAGGCACACACAACAGAAGGCGTCTTCGTCAATGAGTGACTGTTGGGCCCCACTGCTACGACTCTCCAAGTATGACTCCTTCTCAAGCCGATCTACCAGCAGCTCAAAGGTATCTGCTGACACCAAACTGTGCCCATCCACTCGCCGCTTCTCATTCACCATGTCCAACCAGGCAAAGTCCTCCTCATCCATGTCATACTCTACCTCTGCATCCAGGTCTTCAGGTGGTTTCTCAATGTAGCGGTAGTAGGCAGCAGGCAATGGGGGTGCTTCTGGCTGACTGCCTGAGTCCACCAAGCGGAAGCTGGGCTGTGGGAGGTGGAAGGAAGTGCCGGATGCATGCTTGGAACAGGAATCCTTCTTCTTGCCCTTGGATGAGGGTTTTTTGGACTTGCCAGGGAACTGAGGTTGCTCGCTATTTTCCTTGTTACTATTACATTCAGTGATATCCTGGGCAGTCAGCTCATCCTCTGTGATGATCTTGAGTGGGTCATAGATGCTGATACGATGCAGGCGTCCATCAATGTCCACCTCAACAATCCGTTGGGCCTGGGCGTATGTCAGGGTCTCCCGGGTAGGTGAGCACTTGAGACTGTAGGGGGATGGGGAACGCCGGCCCTCGGCATTCTGCCGTGACTTCTGTTGAGGCTTCCTCATGGCACCTGGGAAACAAGGGAACAGGCAGGCCTAAGGAGAAAAGGCCAGGAGACATTGAAGTGGATACACTTATTCATCCTTCCATCTGATCAAGCGGCCAACCAAGAAATAGGACTGAATGTCCCCTCTGTCTGAACATTCTGCCCCCCAGATGTCCCCATGGCTTGCTCCTTTGCCTCCTATAAGTTTTTCCATAAACACTACTTCTCAGTGAGACCCTGACCTCTTTATCTAAAATTGAAAATCCCTTTTCCCTACCAGCAATCTATTATCCTGATTTATTTTTCACTATAATACTCACCATCTTTTACTGTGCTGTGGAATTTATCTCTTTATCATGTATGTTTGCTTCCTTCTACTAGAATATAAGCTCCATGAGGGGAGAGATTTGTACCTGCCTTGTTCACTATATCCCCAACACCTGGAATGGCGCCTGGCTCCCATAAGTATTATAATATTTACTGTATAAGTATTTCCCCTCTCATTAGTGTATAAGTATTAGTTGAATGAGAAGAGAAATACAACATGCATGATCCCTGCCCTCTAGTTATATCTGATTAAAGGGACAGACAAGTAAATAAATCTGAACTATGCAAACATAAGGCTGTGGGACAGCTAAATATGGAAAAGGAGGGGTGGTTTTAAGGCTTCAGAAAAGAAAACAAGAACAGCATCCATTTTTAAGCTCTGGACATGCACAGTGGTCGCATCAAAGGATCACAAATTCACAGGTCTGGAGTCTTCTTCCAAACCATCTTACCATGATCAGAAACCCTATCCCCCTGACCATGCCCGGGGCTGAAGGGGTGAAAGCACACAAAATATCTATCTCATGCAGTCTAAGGATTTCAGACTATAGTATTCATGGTTTTATCTGCAAAAAGCAGAATTCAGGATACACTGGCTAGTACATCTCAAAGCAAAAGCTCTGGAAGTGGCCCCAAGTGGCACTGAAGTTGTAAGCTGACCTATCTGAGGCCCTCATTATTACGGCCAAGGTGATTGGGGCAATACCTGTGGTAAACTCTCAATGCATTCTGTTTCAAAAAGGCCCTCTTTTTTCAAAATACTTATATCTAGTCTAGTCTTGTGCAGCAAAGAGTAAGCCCAGAAGTTTTCTACCTCATTCTCTGGATGGACGGAACTATGACAAGCTCAAAGGACCTGTGGTAAAGTCACTTAGGCCATCACTACCAGGAAAGATCTTTGGGGATATGTTGCCCTGAGGTGTGGGTAGACACTTGAAAGGGTATGAACAGGAAGAGGATTTCAAGGAGAAAAACAGTTTGACACCTTGGTTGAGAAACCGACCATCTCTATCTATAAAACAGAGATGATGACGATGATGATTAGCACACTTTTACAAACTATAAAGCCCTTCACTTTTAGTATTTCTTACAAATAGTTTGGGAGGCAGACTAGATATTATCACCTCCATTTTACAGATGAATAAATAAAAAGTTCAGAAAGGTGTCACTAAACCCAAGTGATAAAGCTCCAACTCAAACCCAGATCTTTGACCTACTCAACTCATCTTACTAGGAGGAAAGAACACCACAGAGATGCCCTGGTCTGGCAAAAGAGAGGCTCTGGGGCAATCTAGGTTTTATTCTTGGCCCTAAACGACCTAAAGAGTCACCTAATCTCTCTGTGCCCCTATACTCCCATCGGTAAAATGAAATCAATAAAATCTACCTCTTAAGGATTGCTATTTGTCAGTAAGGTATGATTAAGATCATTTAAAAGGTCTTCCAATCCCAAAGTGTGTCTGAAACAATCAAAAACCAAGTGGCTGAGAAACAGTGCCAGACAGGCACCCATCCTACTTGGGGCCAAAGGAAACGATCACCGCAGCAATTCTGTCCAGGTTCCCAAGGCCCTGGGCCACTATACATCTTATAAAGGCCCACTCCTTGAGGGTAGCCTGTGACAACAGACTGCCTTATTGCCTCCTCCCCCTCAAGGGTATGAAGACCCTTACAAAGGTGTGAAAATCTACCTCAATTCTAGCGTGAAACAGTTTAGAGAGGCTGTGGCCCCTTTGTTAATGCAACTCTATCCTCCCTCCCTCCCTGGCAGCTCAGGTATCTCTCCACCAAGCAGCAAGTGGTTAGGGAGACCTCTTCGGTCCCGCCCAAGCCTCTAGACACTGGTGGTCATACTCTAGAGGGAAAAGGGTTGCTGCTGAGGAAAATGAAATGAGTTCACCCACAAGGAGCTTACAGTCTATTTTTTGGCGGGAGTTTCTCATCCCACACAACCCTCCCCACATACACACCTCCCAATAACTCTAACACCCCCCGGAGGTGTACTCCGCATCCCCTGAGACCTCGCTGACCCATACCACCCACGACCCCAAAGAACGAAGAGTTTCTGCAATTAGTCTGTACCCCTGCGCCCCACAAGAGATACTCATGAGACGAGGACCGCAGCCAAGCCTCTTGCCCCTTTAAAGAGGCACCATTTCCAGAAGAATCTTGACCCTTCAGAGGAGCGAGGAGAGAAATAATACCTCCACCTCAGAGGGGAAGGGGGCGAGCGCGCCAGACTGACTGACTCAAAGCCCGACCCTCGGACAGAAAGCTAGCACTAGCGAACCAGCGGAGCATACAAGCGAGCGCCCATTGGTCGCCTCACCTGCCCGTTAAAAAACCCCGGAGGGCTAAGGGACACTCAGGGGGTGGAACTCTCCTCAGGCATGACCAATTGGAGAGCGTGGCGGGGGCGGGGCTCGGCGGCTGAGCTTCCAGAGCCAGGGGGGAAAAACAAGATGGCGGCTGCAGGAGGGGGTCCTTGCTTTTCTGCTCCCCCCCTCACCCGCCCTCCTTTTCCCCGCCGCCGCCCGCGCTATGGGAGAGCGCTTTCGCACTGCCCTCGCCCCGCTCGGAAAGCCCCCCCGCTTCCCTCCCCAGCCCGCGCAGTCCCTGGTCCCGTAGGCCCCGCTGCCCCCGCCCCCGCTCTGTCCGGCCCCGCAGACGCCCCCATTACCTCAGCCGCCCGCCCGGCCCCAACGTTCGGGGGACCCTGGGCGCGGACAGGCCGGCGGTCAAGCAGGTCGGCGCGGCCCGGGGAGCGGAGCACGGCCTCCCGCGCTGGCCTCCGCGGGCACAGTCGTGCCCCCTCCCGGCCCGCGCTGGGCCCCAGCCCGGCCGCCACCACCGCTCCCGGGGGAGGAGGGGGAATGGAGCTGCCGCCGCCGCCACCGCTACCGCCACGGAGCCCGGCCGAAGGGAGGGAGGGATCAGCCCCCAGGCAGGATCCGCCCCTCCGGCCTCCCCCCGCCACCTCCACCCCTTCTCTCGCTCCCTCCCTGGCTCCGCGGGCTCTCCCGCTGAACGGGAGCGAGAGCGCGAAAGAGGGGGAAACGGGAAAATATCCCCCCGCCCGTGTCGGGCGCAGCGGCGGCCGGGGCGGCGCTGAGGAGCGCGGAGCCGCTGCCGCCACGGGGCACCGTCCCCGGCTCGGCCTCACGGTGGCGATGCGGACGCGGCAGGGGCGCGGAGCTGAAACGGGGGTCTACGCCCGCTGCAGCCCCGAGTCACTCAGGCCCACCCCTGCGTCGGCGAGCCAGACCAGAGACTGGGATATTAGGGTCTCGTTGGGAAAGACGGGGATCCCTAACTAGAGTCTTCTTCCCCTCTCCATATGCCCGCGGCGTGTTGGCTGAGGTTTGGGGCAACACCCCCCCCACCCCCCCGCATTTCGAGGGCCCCTTGAAAGGTTAACCCAGAGCAGTCAGTAAAGTCAAAACCGGTCTGTAGTTTCTTGAGGTGCAGGTGCCTGCACTTTCCCCAGAAAGTCATCCCCCACCTCCTACCCTCCCGCTCGGTCGGAGGACAAAGGTCTCGGTGACGTCCATCCCCTCCCCCAGTGAGGACAACCAGGAAAGATCTGCCTCTGTTGTCTACAGGTGAGCATCTTGTTGCTCACGAGACATCCCTAGGAAACAGACCTGACTTTTCATTGTGCCACCTCTACCCTCTGGGTTTAAAAAGAGTAAACATCAAAGTTTGTCAGTCTACTTAGGGACGTCTGGTAACTGGTTTTATCACTGTAGACACGAGAAACATTCTCTCCTTAAACCCGATTGGGCTAGGAGTCGGTTAATTTAAGGCAATAATTGGCTTTCTGAAAGATGCTTGACAAATGACAACTTCAGGCTTTCAGATGTAATCAGATTGGCTTTTGTTTTGCTGAATTTAAGAAGACGGCTCCTTTGCCGCCCACTTTTTAATTGGAAAGTTTACCTCGCATGAGTGAAGTCCCAAGCACCAATATTTAATGATGTTTATAGAGGACGTATGGATAAACTGCCTTTAAGTATGAAGAAGAGTGACGTATTTTGAAAGAGTTTCCTTTGCCCACGCCGGTGGTGTAGTTTAGTGAAACTTTCACAACTTCTTGGTTGGTTCTGAAGATCAGGGATACAGATTCTAGAATCAGAGGATGAAGGAGGATCAAGTGTTAGGACCCAAGTCTCCCACATGTTTAAACTGAAATGTACTGCTACTTTTGAAGTATAAATGCTCATTATCCCAAGGAATTTAAATATATTGTGTTTGAATTTGAAAGTTTGATAAAAGGAAACTAATTTGTATTACAACGATGTTTTCCTGTTTTACAGGGTAGCACCTTCTGACAAAGTGATAGCAAAAATACTTCTGTTAACCACCTTTTTTTTTTTTTTTTAAGAGTGGCTTGTGGAGCTAGGCAAGGGCAGGGTAATATTTTTAAAACTGAGATGAAATAGTATGAATTAATGTCGTGTTCTAAGACTAAGGGGAATAATCATTTGGAGGGAAGATGTGGAATAAAAAATGATTTATTTTGGAAGGAAAAGTCCCAGAGGCAAAAGAATATTACAATTTCTTTTAGTTAAGAAAAACAAAAAACTGAAGACTAATGGAAACAAAGATACTGAATGCATTTCTTGTTCTTTATACTTATGATTTGTAACTTATTTTTTTGATGGATGTTTTTAAATTTTATTTAGCACAATTCCATTTGTATGATTGGGAGCTATATTTTTCCACCAAGTTAATGAATAATTACCTTGAGAAAATGCATTGGTTTTCACTTGTAACAGTAAGCAAAATAATGATTTTAATGCTATTGAAAATGCGTTAAGTTAACCTAATACATTTAATTTCTGGCTTTTTCTGTTTAAAGGTTTCGTAGAAAGACATTCAACCTAAGAGTTTCTCTTCCATTCGCAGCTTCCAGTTTCTTAATGGTAACATTATAGTTGATCTCACTTACTTTTGACATTTGGGATTGTGTTCTCTTTGTGTAACAGCACAAATAACCAGTTCACTATGATGTAATCTTAAATGTAACATGGGACAATTATGTTCTTAAAAACAAATTTAGGACATGTATCAAAAATTCCAGAGGCACTAAATTTAATTCACTTTAATCTTTAGCTATTTTAAAGAGTTTAAATTCACCAGTCCTTGGCCTTTGCATTGAACCATACAGCAATTAAGTTCAACAAACAGAGGCAGTGACCTTTGATTCCAAATAGTAGTTTTAAAATCCTGCATTTCTAAGTAAAAACTAACTTAATTGGAGTAGGAGAATGTTCTTACCATTTAGATCTAAAAGTGGAAGTGTTAATACAAAGAGCCTCCCCCTTCTGTTTTTTCCACAGCATCTCAGGATATCTTTGTCAACCTTTTACTGTTATTAGTTTACCAAGGCAAGAAACCTCTGAGGGGTCACATGCAAATGTGGGGGAGTTGGCTATGGTTTGGGACAAAAATACAAACAAACAAACACCCCCTCCACCCCCAGAGCTAGATGGCCCAACACAGCAGAGAAAGGTATAACACCACTTGAGATACGTTCAGGAAATGGTGGATAAAAAATGGGAGAAAGGCAGTAGTCCCTGATGATTTTTGAAACAGGTAAATGGCCTGCATAGTTCCTTGCTCTAGGATCTATGCTAAGAGAGCATGAATCAACATGGTTTAAATTATCTGTCTAGTATGATTTGCATTAACCTCTTTGGACTTGAATTGTAGTTAGAACATCACATGCTTGAAAGTAAATACAATATTTTGCTGTGTATAATGGGCACCCATGTTTTTGGCCCAAACTTTCAAGGGAAAAGCTCTTTTAATTCAATTATTGATTTATTAATATTTAGATATTTGTTTTTTGGTATTGTATAGGGTATTATTTTGTATACAGATATCATTATTGCTTTCTACAGTTACACTTTTAACACATAAGTATAAATAAAAGAATTAAAAATATTTATATAGAGATAGAATTAGTACTACCCAAGCATAATGCACATCCTTATTTTACCCTCAAAAATTTGGGCAAAAACTGTACATTATACATGGCAAAATATGGTAGTATTGTGGCAAGTGTAAATTGTTCAAACTGAGTTGATGTCTTTTTATTTCTACTTTCAATTAGCACTTCTATTAAATTCTAAACTCTAGATCATGAATGAAGTTAGGGCACCATAAAAAAATGTTATTTCCATGTTTTAGCAAAAGAATGACCCTGTGAGTAGCCATCTATTTGATATAATTTTACCAAAGAAAGAAAAAATACACAAAAATAATAGCACCTCCCAAAACAGAACTGCATTTTTAACAAGATCCCCCTAGGTGATTTATATGTATGATGGTCAATTTTATGTCTCAACTTGAACGGACTAGGAGATACCCAGATAGCTGGTAGATCATTTTGGATGTGTCTGTAAGGGTGTTTCAGGAAAGTATTAGCATTGGCATGGGTAGACTGAGTAAAGGTGTCCCTCACCAATGTGGAAGGGCATCATTCAGTCCACTGAGGGCGTGAATAGGACAAAAAAGGTAGAGGAAGGTCAAATTTACTCTCTGATTGAGCAGAGACATCCATCTTTTGCTCTTGGACATTGGCGCTTCTGGTTCCCAGGTCTTTAGACTTTGACTGAATTTTACCACCTGCCTTCCCCGTCCTCCAGCTTGCAGACGATAGGTCAGGGGACTTCTTGGCCTCCATGATTGCTTGAATCAATTCCTAAAATAAAAACTATATATATATAATGAAGTTTGGGGAATAAATACACATGCTCAGTCCACACATTTTAACTATAACAGATGTTTCTTTGGAGAACCCTGACGAATACAATATCCATATTAAAGTTAAGTGGTAGATTAGAGGAGAATTAGAGAATTCTTGGATTAATAAGATTCTTGCATTGTCTGGGAAAAGGGTAAAGTTGTAGGGATAACCTTAGGTTTTGGTCAGTCAAGAAAACCTTCTGTAACATAATCTATGATTCCATTTTTATTCTCAAAAATGCAAACTAATATGTAGTGACAGAGAATAGATTGGTTGTTGCCTGGAGTTGGAGGAGAGGACTGACTTAAGGGGCATGAGGGCACTTTTTGGAATGGTGGAAATGTTCTGTCAGTTGGTTTTGGTATGGAGAAACAAAGGTGTAAATATATTTGTCAAAAGTCACTGACCTACTGGATAGCTGTAATTTTTTTTATGTAAATTATACTACAATTAAGCTGATGAAAAGGGAATATCACATTAGTCTAGATTTAGACTAATCATTAAGAGAATGAAAAAAAGCTATAACAGAAAAAAGGAATAATAAATCAGAAGACAAGGAAAGAAAAAGAAACATGTAAAGCTGGAACAAATAGGCAATGAAATGATGGCAGATTTAAACTCAGTCCACACTCTACATTGTAGTAGTCTATAATGAGAGGGACATTTGGGGGAAAGTTTGATGATAGATGGTTAAAATGTATGGATTAAACATGCATTTATTGTCCAAACTTCACTAATATGTTAGTAAAAGATTTTTTTTTTTAAAGATCCACGAGAACAAAGAATTGTCAGTAAAGTTTTGGAGAATGGAAGCAGGTGGATGAACAAATCAAAGAAAGCTAACAAGTCTGCAGAAAGAGCCATAAAAACCAACTGATTCACATTAGACAGCTAAAAAGGCTTAGAAGTAGGAGGCTGCAGGTACTCCTGAAAGTTGGATTGGCTGAAAAATCTGTAAAGAGCTGTTGGATCTTGTCAGATCTCCTCAATACTCCTTGGAAGTTTACCATCTCAAGAAATTGAAAGAAGGAGATCTTGGACTTGGGAATGTCAGGCACCAGTGAGGGCAGAGACCAAGCTAAAAATAGGAATTAAAATGTAACTCTACATACTATACGGAGACACACCATTTCCCTTCTCAGGATGGAAGAAGAGGAAGGGGGAAGCTGGTACAAATTGCTGGAACTGGTGGTCCTGAGGAGGATGAGAGAAAAATCCAATGAAAACATATTTAGCCCATCCATCCTTTCAGTAGGGAACTGAAGAAAATGTTTTCATGAGATCAAAATCTTCAGTGGCCCTGCACCTTTCCCTCCCCTTCCCCCCCACATTTCAGAATACTGAGAGCCAAGTTTATATTAAAACAATTGGATTGGATAGATTACCAGATACATTTCACTGTATGAGAGTAGGTTTTTCAGTACTGATGGAGAGTTTACAGATGAATTTAATAATATATACAAAGATAATGAAAATATTAAAACAGGCAGTTATTAATTCTAGGAAAGGCGATTACCTGATTCTAGCTGTCTCAGGCAAAAAGAGAATTTATTGGAAGGGTTTAAGAAGGGCTCACAGATTGACAGAAGACTGGAGGAGCAAGCTAAAAATCAAATATAATGTAGCCAGGTCATTGCCACTAGGTTCTATATTGTAAACAGTATTAAAAAAAATTTTTCCTGTTGCTAATATTGGAAATATAATTTATTATTTCATATTCATCTTGAAAAAATGAAAAAAGTATAATTTTGGTTAAACCTATATGGCTCATTTGCAAGCATTTATAATATATAATTGTAAAAATGAAAAACAATAGATATTTAACTAGTAGTTATGATAAAACAATATTGGGAGTATAACGTGGTGAGCAATATGAATTAAATCCTCATTATAGTTGAAAGATAATAGATAAAATTGAAAAATCAAGAGCTAGCAGTAAATGCATGTTATTTAGACATGAAAGATAAATGCTGGAAGAAACTACTGAAGAGTTGGTAATAGTTGCTTTTGGATTCAGAGAGCTGAATTAGTATGAAGCAGGGGATATCTTGTTTTATTTCTAAGCCTCATGATTTTATTAACTTTTTAAGACTAGGTAATTTCATAAAAGTTAATACAAAAAATTTCTAAAGTTAAATGGTATTATTCCAGAACTAAATGAATGAAAGGTGACTATGATAAATTAGCTTTCCAATTCAGTATGGCAGAAAGAATGCACATTACGCAGAGAAGAGTTAACATAGTGGACCTGACTGCTAACCTTTGAAGTGCCTGCTTACAGGGTTGGCCTGTGGCTGGTATCTGGGAATTTGAATTTCAGGAAGCTCTCACTGCACTAACTGATAAGAGTGGCTCCCAGGCCTTGTGCAAACAATATGGTTTATGTTGAACACCATGCTTTCCTTCTGGAAGGGTGGAATTTGGGTATATGCTAGACAGAGGGAGCCTTACGTACCAGCCCCCAATAAAAATCCTAAGCATAGTTCCTAATGAGCTCCTCTGGTAGACAACGTGCGGCATGTGTTGTTACACCTCATTGCCGAGGGAATTAAGTGTGTTCTGTGACTCTACTGGGAGAGGATTCATGGAAGGCTGATTTCCTACAAACTTCACCCTCTGTGACTTTTCTCTGCTGATTTTGCTCTGTATTCTTTCACTGTAATAAATCATAGCCATAAAGATGGCTGCATGCTGAGTCCTTGATTTCTCTTAGAGAATCATTGATTTGGGGATGATCTTGAGGACCCTGACCCACATTTTACTCCAAATATTTCATTAAAATAGTAGTGTAATTACAGGATATATGCTTGCAAGCAACAAAACCCAATTCTAGCTGCCTCAGGCAAAAATAATTTATTGGAAGAGTTTAAGTAGGTTCTCACAGATTGACAGAAGAGGAGCAAGCTAAAAATCAAATATAATGTAGCCAGGTCATTGCCACTAGGTTCTATACTGTTAATAGTATTTTTTCTATTAGTTGCTAATATTGGAAATATAATTTATTGTTTCATATTCATCTTATATTTAACCAACTTGATAAACTTTCTAAATATTTCTAACAATTTTATAGGTTTCTTTTTTTAAAGATTTTACTTATTTATTTTTAGACAGAAGGGAAGGAAAGGAAAAAGAGAGGGAGGGAAATATCAATGTGTGGTTGCATCTCACATGCCCCCTACTAGGGACCTGGCCTGCAGCCCTGACATGTTCCCTGACTGGGAATTGAATCAGTGACCGTTTGGTTTGCAGACTGGTGCTCAATCCACTGAGCCACACCAGCCAGGGCAATTTTATAGGTTCTTAAGGGTTTTCTCTGTAATTATATTATTTGTGAACAAGAGTTTTTAAAAATATTTTATTTATTTATTTTTAGAGAGAAAGAGGAAGGGAGAGAGAAAGAGAGGGAGAGAAACATCCACATGAGGGAGAAACATTGATCTGTTGCCTCTCGTAAGCACCCCAATTGGGGACCAAACCTGCAACCTAGGCATATGCCCTGACCAGGAATCAGATTGGCGACCTTTTTGCTTTGCGGTTTGATCCCAACTAACTGAGCCATACCAGTTAGGGTGTGAATAATAGTTTTGATCCTCCCCTTTCAAACATTAGGCTCCTTCTTCCATTCCTCCCTCCCTTCCTTTCTTTCTTTCTTACCTCAGCACAATGTTGGATAGAAGTAGTTATAGTAGCCATCCTTGCCTTGTTAGTCAGTTTCAAGGCAATGCCTCTGACATTTACCTATTAAGAATCATGTTTGCTTTTGGAGTATTTAGACACCCTTTAACAGATTAAGAAAGATCATTTCATTCTTAAAAGTTTTATCATGATGAGTGTTGAGTTGCATCAAATATTTTTTTCTGCATCTATTAAGATAATTGATTTTCTCCTTTACTGTTAGAGAATTGGTTCTCTAATATTAAACCAGTCTTGTATCCCTGGAATCAGCCTGACTTTGTCATGACTTATTGCATCTTTTATACATCACTGATTTGCTTTGCTAATACTTTAATATATTTGCATCAAGGTTCACAAGTGAGACTGAACTGTAATTGATTCGCTTTGGGAATTATGGTTTAGTCTCATACAATAAATTAAGAACATTTCCCCTTTTTCTGTTTTCTGGAAGAGTTTATATAAGATTGAAATAAACTGTTTCTTGAAAAGTTGATAGCATTCACCTAATAAACTATTTAACCCCGATGGTTTCTTTGTAAGAAATTTTAACTATCTTCAGTTTCTTTAATGGGCATAGGATTATATGAGATCTTTATTTATTGATTTATATTTTTCTAGGATCTGTTCATCTAAGTTTTATAAAATATTATCTTTCAAATCTCTGTTGTATCTGTGGTTATATCCTCCTTTGCACGACTAATACATCTTCTTCTCTTTTCTCTCCCCTCTCAATTTTACTGGTTCTTCCCACTCCACCCCAGATAACTAGCTTTTGGCTTTGTTGATCCTCCCTATTCTATTTCTTGATTGGTGTTCTAATAGTTTTTTATCTGCTTCCTTCCACTGGTTTTCAATTTATTCTGTTATTTTTCTAACTTAAGTTGGGTGTTTAGTTCTTTAATTTTCAGACTTTCTTCATTTCTAATATAAGCATTTAAGTCTATTAGTTTACATTGAATTACCCCTGTTGTTTGTTTCTCAAGTCTTGATACATAGTATTTTTATCATTGCTCAGTTCTAAATACTTTTGAACTTCTATTATGATTTCATCTTGGACTCAAGTGCTGCTTTTGAAGTATGTGCTTAATTAATTTTTCTGTTTTAAGATAATTATAGATTCACATGCAGTTGTGAGAAATAATACAAAGATATTCCATATATACTCTATCCAGTGTTCCCCAGTAGCAATATCTTGCAAAGTGATAGAAAATATTACAACCAAGATATTGACATTGATGAGAATTCAACTATTCATCTGACTGAGGATCCCTTATATATGATGAGATATTTCTCTCTTGTTGCTTTCTAGATTCTCTCCTTGTACTTGGCTTTTGACAGTTTGATTGTGATGTGTGTAGGTATGGATTTCTTTGAGTTTATCTTATTTGGAGTGTGTCGAACTCCTCAAGTGTGTTGATTACTGGTTTTCACCCAGTTTTGGAAGTTTTTGATGATTACTTCTTCAAACATTCTTTCTGTTCCATTCTCTCCTCCTGGAACCTCCGTTGTGTGTGTGTATGTTGTACACTTTGTGGTGTTTCACAGTCCTCTGAAGCTCTGTTCATTTTTCTTTACTCTTTTTTTCCTCTCTCTATTCCTCAAACTGAAGAATCTCAAGTGACCTGTCAAGTTTGCTAATTCTCTCTGCCAGCTTGAATCTACAGTTGTGCCTCTCTGGTACAATTTTTTAAATTTCAGTTACTATACCTTTGAACTATAGAATTTCTACTGGGTTCTCTTTAATAATTTTAACTCTCAAAAAAAACCCCTAATTTTATCTCTTTACTGATATTCTTTGTTTGGTGAGACGTTCCCATACTCACCATATTCTCTATTTGGTGAGACAAAAGAAATAATAATAATCATTTAGTTATTTAGACACGATTTCCCTTTAGTTCTCTTAAATAGCAAAAATTCAACTAAGTATATTAAAGGTTAAATTGGCTTTATTCAGTGAATCATAAACCAGGCAGCACGTCTTCTAGCAAATAGAAAGATGCTCCAAAGGGGTACAGCACAGGGAAGATCTTTCAAGTCAGGGAGAACGAAAAGGAAGTTTACTAGCAGAAAGTAGATTGTTTCAGGCTTAGGTAACCTGGCTCTGGGGGACAGATGGGGTCTTCTCAGGGATTAGGTCTCTAATGCTGACCGGGTAATTCCAGGTTGACTGGTTAAAGGTTATTTTTCGTGGAGAGGCTGAAACTGCAATTAGGCTAAGTATTAAGTCTTGATTGCTGGTGTGGGACATAGACTCCATTTTGGGCTAGTTAACTTTTTAACATTTCTTTGAACATATTTGTATTAGTTGATTTAAAGTCTTTGTCTAATAAATTCTGTTCATCTGGGCTCCTGAGAGACAGTTTCTATTAACTGCTTCCTTCATCCCACCCCATCTATGTCACATTTTCTTATTTTTTTCATGTCTCATACGTTTTCCCAGGGTTTTGTTTTTTTCAATAACAGTTGACATTCAATGTTACTTTATATTAGTTTTAGGTGCAGAGCAAGTGGTTAGTTAGATATTTGTATAACTTATGAAGTGATCCCCCAAATAAGTCTAATACCCACCTGGCACTATACGGTACATGGTTATCACAATATTACTACCTGCATTCCCTGGGCTGTACTTTACATGTCTGTGACTGTTTTGTAACTGAAAATTTGAGCTTCTGAACCCCTTTAGCTTTCTCACGTAGCCCCCTAGCTCCCTTCCCCTAGTTTGGCAACCATCAGTTCGTCCTCTGTATCTATGACTCTGTTTCTATTTCGTTTGTTCATTTATTTTGTTCTTTAGATTCCTCATATACGTGAAATCATATGGTATTTGTCTTTCTTTGTTTCACTTATTCACTTAGTATAATACCTTCTAGGTCCATCAGTGCTGTAAATGGTAAGATTTCATTCTTCTTTAATTGAATTTATTGGGGGTGACATTAGTTAATAAAATTACATAGGGTTCAGGTGTACAGTTCTATCATACATCATCTGTATATTGTACTGTGTGTTCCCCACCCCGAGTCAAGTCTCCCTCCATCACCATGTATCCCCTTTACCCTCTTCTACCTTCCCCTGCCCCACTTTCCCTCTGGCCATCACCACACTGTTATCTGCGTCTATGAGTTTTTTTGTCTGTTTGTATAATGCCTTCACCTTTTTTGCCCAGCACCCCTGAACTGCCTTTCCTCTGACAGCTGCCAGTCTGTTCTCTGTACCTATGAGTCTGTTTCTATTTTGTTTGTTTAGTTTACTTTGCTCACTAGATTCCACATCTAAGTGAAATCATATGGTACTTGTCTTTCTCTGACTGGCTTATTTCACTTAGCATAATATTCTTAAGGTCTGTCCATTTGGTTGCAAAAGGTAAGGCATCCTACCTTTTTACAGCAGATTAATATTCCATTGTGAAAATGTACCACAGCTTTTATATCTACTCATCTAATGATGGGAACTTGTGCTGTTTCTAAATCTTGGCTATTGTAAATAATGCTGCAGTGAACATAGTGGTGTAGATAGTCTTTCAAATTAGTGTTTTGGGTTTCTTCAAATATATTCCCAGAAGTGGAATTGCTGGGTCATTAGGCAGTTCTATTTTTTATTTTTTTTAAGGTAACTCCATACTGCTTTCCACAGCAGCTGCACTAGTATTCATTCTCACCAACAGTGCACTAGGGTTCTCTTTTTTCTGCATTCTCACCAGCACTTGTTGTTTGTTGATTTATTGATGACAGCTATTCTGACTGGTGTGAGGTGATATCTCATTGTGATTTTAATTTGCATTTCCCTGAATATTAGTCCTGTTGAGCATCTTTTCATATGTCACTGGCCATCTGTGTGTCCTCTTTGGAGAAATGTCTATTCAGATCCTTTCCCCATTTTGTAGTTGGAGTGTTTGTTTTGGGGGATTTTTTGGTGTTGAGTTTTATAAGTTATTTATAAATTTTGGATATTAGCCCACATTTCATTGGTAAATATGTTCCCCCATTCAGTAGGTTGTCTTTTCATTTCATTGGTTTCCTTTGCTGTGCAAAAACTTTTTAGTCTGATGTAGTCCCATTTGTTTATTTTTTCTTTTAGTTTCCTCCCCTGAGGTGATATATGAAAAAAAATATTGTTACGAGAAATGTGTGGAATTTTACCGCCTATGACATATTCTAGGAGTTTTGTGGTTTCAAATCTAACATTTAAGTCTTTAATCCATTTTTTTATTCTTGTGTATGGTGTAAAAAGGTGGTTTATTTTTCCTTTTTCTTTTTTTGCACATATCTGTCCAATTTTCCCAATATCATTTATTGAATAGACTATCTTTACCCCAAGGTATGTTCTTCTCTCTGTTGTCAAATATTAACTGACCGTAAGATGTGGATTCCTGGACTCTGTATTCTGTTCAATTGCTCTGTGTGTCTGTTTTCATGCCACCACCATGGTGTTTTGATTGCTTTGGCCTTGTAGTATAGTTGGATATCAGGTTCCATGTTTTCTCCAACTTTATTCTTCTTTCTTAGGATTGCTGTAGCTATTTGGGGGTCTTGTGTGTTTCCATAAAAACTTTTGGAATATTAGTTCTAGCTCTGTGAAATGCTCCATTGACTTCTCAGTAGGAATTGTGTTGACTCTATAGATTGCTTTGGGTCGTGTGGACATTTTAACGATGGTGGTTCTTCCTGTCCGTGAACACGGTGTGTGCTTCCACTCAGTATCCTCTTCAATTTCTTTCTTCGGCGTCTTATACTTTTCTGAGTACAGGTCTTCTACACCATTAGTTAAATTTATTCCTAGGTGTTTTTTCTCTTGATGTGATTCTAAATGGGATTGTTTACTTAGTTTCCCTTTCTGATAGTTCATTATTGGTGTATAAAAATACAACTGAAAAAAAATACAACTGAGTTCTGGATATTTATTTTGTATTCTGCTACTTTACTGAATTCACTCATCAGTTCTAATAGTTTTTTTGGTGGAAACTTTAGGGTTCTCTATACACAGTATCATGTCATCTGTGACTTCATTCTTTTCTGGCAGAATAATATGTAGTTGTATACATGTATCATGTCTTCTTTCTCCAATCCTCCATCAGTCGGCACTTGGTTGTTTCCATATCTTGGCTGTTGTTAATAATGCTGCAGTGAACATAGGGATGAATATATCTTTTCAAGTTAGTGTTTTGGGTTTCTTCGGATAAATCCCAGAAGTGGAACTGCTGAGTCATAAGGCAGTTACATTTTTAATTTTTTGAGGTAATTTCATCTACTTTCCACAGTGGCTGTACCACTTCGCATTCCCACCAACAGTGCGCGAGGTTTTCTTTTCTCCACATTCTTGCCAACATTTGTTCTTTGTTGATTTACTAATGATAGCCTTCCTGACAGGTGCAGCTGTATCTCACTGAGGTTTTCATTTGCATCTCTCTGATGGTTAATGACATTGAGCATCTTTTCATATGTCAATATATTGGCTATCTGTGTGCCCTATTGGGAGAAGTGTCCATTCAGGTCCTTTGCCCATTTTTTAAAATTGGGTTGTTTGCTGTTTTGGTGCTAAGTTGTATGAGTTCTTTATAAATTTTGGATATTGAGTCTTTATCTTCTCCCAGTCCATAGGTTGCATTTTCATTTTGTTGGCTTCCTTTGCGGTGTAAAACCTTTTAGTTTGATGTTGTCTTATTTGTTTATTTTTCCATTGTTTCCCCAGGGTTTGTTGATGTTGCTATTTGTTGTTCCTGCTGCTGCAGCTGTTTGTTAAGTGACTTTCCTGAACTCACTTTGCAGCTTGCATTGACGTGTGTCACCACTGTAGTCTCTGCTTTATTAGCTCAATGAGCAGATAACGAATGGACAGATGTTCCCTTACATGCCTTAAATCAACTCTCCCAGCCTTTGCCAAGGGTGTGTGTGTGTGTGTTAGGTATGTCTTTGCGACTCTAACACACTGTGGACAGCTCTGCTTTAGTTCTCACTTCCTGCTTATGCAGATCTTTAAGGTCTGTCTGTGGTGAGAGATTAGAGTCTTCTCAGACCCTATGTGTCCACAGCCCTGCACATGCATATGACCTCCTAGATTTTAAGGAATATGTTAGAGCTTTTCAAAGATCACTATAGGTATCTTATTTCCAAGTTTTTCCTTTTCAGCTTTTTGTCCCTTTTCTTTGCCCCATCCAGTTGTTATCACCTAAGGTACCTGTGATGTTAAGCATTTGCCACTGGTTGTTTTCAAGAAATACTCCCAGGAGAGGGCATGCGCAGTGAGTGAGCTCTGAGGCAGTTCAAATAAACCAAGTCCCGAGAGTGGTTGTGTACCGGGAACTGCCAGAGGTTCAAATAACGACAATTCTTTAAGAACAGGGCCTTTGAGAAGCTGCGCACCCACTTTGCCTGTAGTGACAGAGAGACTGCTGGTTTCCACGGCACCACGATTGCGCCTGCTGGCTCCAGGCACCACAGAGGTGAGGGGAGAGGGGTGAGAACAGGAGCGGTTAAAATGCCACAAAGTTCACTGTTTACTGAGATTCAGCCTTTTTTCTTTATGAATAAATACTTTTCTAACTGTTTAGAGCCTTTGGTTAATTTCCAGAGTCCAGGAAATACTGATTTTGCCAATTTTTACCAGTTATCTCATTGTTTTTATGGAGGAGCAACTTCTTGAAGGTCCTTACTCCAGCATTTTAGAAGTGGCCCCTGTCGTGTTGACATTGACACAGTGAAGATAAAGAACAATCCCGCCACACAAGGACCCCTCCTGTGGTCCTATCAGAGTCACACATAATTCCTTTCCTAGTAGCCCTCTTCAGTTCTGGCAACCACTGATCTGCTGTTTTGTCATCTCTAGGATGTTATGTAAATGGACTCATATAGTATATAACCTTTTGGGATTAGCTTTTTTCACTAACTGTAATTCTTTGGAGATTCATCAAGATTTTTGCCTCAATAATTTTTTCCTTACTATTGCTAAGCAATAATCCATGATGTGGATATACCACAGTTTGTTTAACCATTCACCTATTGAAGGACATCTAGTTTCTCAGTTGTTTTTAGTTTGGGGCTTTTATGGATTAAGCTGCTGTGAACATTCATGTCCAGGTCTTTGTAAACCTAAGTCTTCATTTCTCTGGGAAATATGCCCCAGAGCACAATCTCTGAGTCATATGGTAATTGCATATGGGCAGGTCCTGTTAGTGGCAAAGGAGAAGGAATTTTGCTGATACAATGAAAATTCCTAATCTGTTGACTTTGATTTAATGAAAGGGAGATTGCCTTGGATGAGCCTCACCTGATCAGGCAAGCCCTTTAAAAGAGGGTTTAGGACCTTCCCTGAACTCAAGAGAAGTTTACCTGCTGTCTTTGAAGATGCCCACTGCCCTGAGTTTTATAGCTGCAGAGAAGTGAATTCTGCCAACAACCATTGAGCCTGAGAGAGGATATGAGCTTCAGACGAGATTGCAGTCTGGCTGAAACCTTGACTGTGAGTCCTGTGAGACTCTGGGAAGAGGACCCAGCTAAACTGTGCCCAAGGCTCCTGATCTATGGAAACTGTGAGATAATAAATGTATATTGTCTTAAGCTGCTAGGTTTATGGTAATTTTGAAAAGGATTTTATTTATTTTCAGAGAGAGGAGAAGAGAGGGAGAAAGGGAGAGAAACATTGGTTGTCTCTTGCAGGCACCCCCAGGCTCTGTCAGGGGACAGAACCCACAACCTTTAGGTTTGCGGGACAATGACCAACCGAGTCACACCATTCGGTGCAGTTTATGGTTATTTATCACATGGCAACAGACAACCAGTACCATTTTTGCATCAGTTCTCAGAAGTGAGACTGGCCTATAATTCTCTTTCTTCCTTGTCAGCTTTTGGCATTAATGTTATACTTGATTTATAAAAATAACCTGGACATTTTCGTCATGTTTCAGTGCCTTGAAATAGTTCAAAAAGTGTTTGGGAAATAAGCACCAGACACCTGTCTGCTTTTTAAAGGTGTGGTAGGATTCCCTTGCGAAATCTGGGACTGGCTTTTCTGGGGAGGAGTGTTCTTTTAAAACTGTCGTGCTTTGATTTTCTTACTATTTGAGAGTTTGTTTTAATAAATTATATTTTCTTATAATTTTGAAAAGTAATGTATTTTATTTAGGTTTTCAAAATTGCTTACATAGAGTTAAAGTAATTTTAAAATTATTCTCAAGGGATTCCTCCCCTCTCCCCCAGTAGTTATTTCAAATATTGTGTATTTGTTCTTTCTTCCATATTTTCTTCATTGGGGTAAGGTAGAGTTGTCTTATTTTTTCCCCAAAAACGTTTAAATTTATTTATTGGCTCTTTTGTTTTTGTTTTCTAACTTACTAATTCCTGTTTTTACTTTTATTTTTCCCCTCACTGTTTCTTAATTTATTACTTTGTTCATTTTCCATCTCTGAATGGGATGCATAATTTATTTATTGTCATTCTTTTTCACTGACAGAAGTATTTAAAGCTATGAATTTTGTATTCAGCAGTACTTTAGATATATCCCACAAGTTCTAACACAGAGTTTAATATTATTGTTTTTCTGGAATTCTACAATATCAGTTTTGAGTTCCTCTTTGAAAGGTTGTCTGAGTGTTTCTAAGTTGGCAGGAAGAAAGAGCTTTTGTTTATTTTTTTATTAATTCTTATATTTGAATTCAAAGAATATAGTCTACATTCTCTTTATTTCTGAGAATTCAGTCAGGTGTTGTGAGTGTGCGTGTGGGTGTGTTAAGTATCCATGGCCCCTTGAAGAGAAAGTATATTCTCAATATCAGAATATAAAATATGTGTGTGCATGTACTAGGTGTGTGTGTATATCTTAGCCTTATTTCTGTCTAGGTGATCGTACAAGCACTGAAGAGTAAATTAAAGTATCACCCTGCTAGTACATTTCTTTCCATTTCTTCTTATATCTCCTGACATATCTTTATTAATTTCACTGTATTACATAGTATCACTTCACTGTATCACTTCATTTACATAGATATTCAAAATGGTATCTTTATTGTGAATTATGCCTTTTAAAATTATGAGCAATCTTCTTTACTTTATTTAATTTGGGGGTGCCTGAATTCCACCTTGACATTAAGAGCAAGACCCCCACTTTCTAAAAATGTGTATTTACCTATATTATTTTTTTACATTTACCTTTTAATATTCTTTTATATTTTACCTTTCTGAATTATTGTTTGGGTAAATCATTTTCTTTTAATGGATGATTTAAGCTCATTTATATTAACTGATATAACAGGTGTATTTGGTTTGAGTTGTCACATATTTTATATTATATTTTTCTCTTTGTCTTTTATTTTTTTAAATCTTCCCCTGAAACACCAATCAGTTGCCTCTTGTGTGCATTTTTAGTGTTTCAGTCCCTGACCGGGACTAAACCCACAAACCAGGAATATGCCCTGACTAGGAATTGAGACCCGTGACCTTGCGATTTATGGGATGATGCTCTAACCCACTGAGCAACACTGTCCAGGGCTGTGTAAGTCTTTTGGTGTGTTCCCCATGCTTTGCTTTCTGTTGTGTAGCTCTTCTGATACTTAGGAGGGCTTTTATTTTTGTTCCAATGCTACCTTTTATGATTGTAATCTTATATAACATCTTTCATTCTCTATTTCTTTAGATAGAATGAATTTCCTACTGTGACTAATGTTAAAATCAATGTGTTTTGTCTTCCTTCCCATTGCCCTCCTTTTTCTCTACAATCCAATATTAGTAAATAAAGTGATCTTTCTTCGTGTTTACCTTTGAAGTGTTTGTTGGGAACCACCCTGCCTGGTTTCAGAAGCTGTAAACCCTGCCAAGGCTAAGGCTGAGGGAGCGACCTTGGACCATAAGCCACCAAGACAAAAGCTTATCTCCCTGGCAGGAGCACCACTTCTGCTCCTTTTACTTCATCCATAACTGGCCCCCAATGCTTGATCGGTTAACCAATGATGGGTAAGATTCCCCAAGAGGGGAACGACCTAAGATAGGCATGATCACGTGGGAGGTCCCCAAGGAAGGACTTGGGGGGCTACAGTAAAAGGGGGTGATGGACCCTCGCCCCTCAGCTTTGACAAAGCCTGAGTCCTCATTGTCTGCGAGAAAATCTCCTAATCTCTTGGCTGCCTTACTTCCCCTGCCTGACTTAAGCCTGAAACAATGACAGAGGGTGGTGCAGCCCTGTGCTGGAAAGGGTGGGTTCCCCGGGTGATCAGGCCCAAGAAAGAATATGTAAAATCCTGTGAAACCTGCTTTGTTTAGAATGCTCTCAATTAAATGATAAGGGTCCAAGCAAGAAGTAAGTTTGTTCCTCAAAGTTTTATAGCTCTTTAGCTATCTGACCCTGACTCAAAATAGGCCCTCAGAGTTCCTTGTTATCTATTGGTTGATCCTTACTGCCTGACAATGATTAATGAGCTTTACCTGAATTCTTATGCAAACAAACCCAGTAAAAGCCCATTGAGGAACAGGCTACTGGCCCTTCTCCTTTGGGAGATCAACCACCTTTCCTCCCCAAGCAGATCATGTCTTGGTAGACTTATTCTCATCTGTGACAGCTGGGGAGCCCTGCGGGTGGAGCCCCCCCACAAGTGTTGGGAAAAGTTTTCAAGTAGCAATAATCGTGCCTCGGATAAACCTCATTGGCTACTATACTGCCACTGTGCAAAGCTTGACACAAGTGTTAAATATGGTTCTATTTCTACTACTTGATTTGTCAACTTTGGTAATATTTGATCCCCAGATGTTGCAGATGAGGCAATTATCCAATTTAATGTATTTTCCTTTCTCCTCTCATTTTTTGTTAGTCTGATCGATTTACTCTTTCTTTAGATGTTTTCTTGGGGAGAGCTCGTGGGGACCATATTCTCTCAGTTTGTGTGTGTCTGTAATCTTTGTGCCTGAAAGCTGGCTTGGCTGGAGGATAAACCCATGGCTTACACTGTCTTTACCTAAGTACCTTTCAGGTAGTGCCCTACATTCTCCTGGCACTGATTATTGCTGTTAAGAAATTTGAAGGCAGCGTGATTGTTTTCTTTCGTAAATAACTTTATTTTGGGGGTGAGATATCTGGTTGCCTAACCAATTCTTTATTTCTATGGTCCAATACTTTTACTATGATATGTTTGAATCCGTTTTCCCTGGCTCATGCTATGTCCTTTGACTTGAAAAGAAGATTCAAGTCTTCTTTTATTTCTGGAAAGATTTTAACATTTATATTTGTAATATATCTTGAACTAATTCATAAATACTTAAATGTTCCATTGGCTTGGTTTTCTTCTTCAGGGGTTCCAGTTCTGTGTGGGCCAGTGTTCCTCTGCCTGTCCTCTGCACCTGCCAGCTCCCTCTAATCAATCCTGTGCTGTCCAGTGTGGTGGCTATTGGCTGTATGTGGCCATTTAATTAATTAAAATTTAAATTAAGAATTCAGTTTTTTAGTTGTACTAGCCACATTTTATGTGCTCAACAGCTGCATATGGCTAGAAGCTACCACATTGGAAGACATACTCATTTACATATGTAATTTCCATCGTAATAAAAAAGTCTATTGGGGACTTCCCACCAAGATAGAGGTGTAGGTAGACATATTGTGCCTCCTCGCACAACCAAAATAAGGTCAGCAACAATTCAGAAACAAGATAACAACCAGATCTGATAGAAAATTGAACTGTATGGAAGTCAAACAATCAAGGAGTTAAAATATACACATTCATCCAGACCGGTAGGAGGGGTGGAGAGGGGCAGCCAGGGGGTGAGGGTTCAGCACAAAGAGTGGTGTGACTGGGTGCATAAGGTATCCCGAGCGCAGGGTGGCTGGCAGACCCAGCGAGGTGGCGACTGTGAAGCTAAGCACTGTGTGCAAGGCGCCTGGCTGCCCGGGCCACATTCGTGTGCAGGCAAAATTGGGCTATGAGACAGACCCGCCAACCCAGGGCCCCAGTGCTGGGAAATAGAACCTCGGGACACTGATTGAAAACACCTGTGGGGGTTGAGGCGCAGGGGGAGACTACCAGTTTCACAGGAGAGTGCGTTAGAGAGACCTACGGGGTTCTAGAATGTACACAAGCCCACCCACACAGGATTTAGCACCAGAAAGGCCCAGTTAGCTTGGGGAAAGCATCAGAAGGGACTGATATCCGACAGAGAGAGGAGCAAGCACCATTGTTTCTTCTCAGACCCCGCCCCCACATACAACATCACATCCAAACCACTGGGTTGCCCTTCCCTGGAGAATACCTAAGGCTCCGCCCCTCACTACATAACAGACAGGACCAGACCCACCCCCCCCAAAAAAAAGGCTCAAATGGAAGTACAAATCAAAACTCCAGAGCCAATACTTTTAAGCGACCAAGAGATAGCCAACCTATCAGATGCACAGTTCAAAGCACTGGTGACCAGGATGCTCACAGAATTGGTTGAATTTGGTCACAAATTAGATGAAAAAATGAAAGCTATGATAAGAGAAATGAAGGAAAATGCACAGGGAACCAATAGTGATGGGAAGGAAACTGGGACTCAAAACAATACAGGGGACCAGAAGGAAGAAAGAAACAACCAAACAGAAAAGAATGAAGAAATAAGAATTCAAAAAAATGAGGAGAAGCTTAGGAACCTCCAGGACATCTTTAAACATTCCAACATCCAAATCATAGGGGTACCAGAAAGAGAAGAGGAAGAGCAACAAGTGAACATGTTATTTGAATAAATGATAAAGGAGAACTTTCCCAATCTGGCAAAAGAAATAGACTTCCAGAAAGTCCAGGAAGCTCAGAGAGTCCCAAAGAGGTTGGACCCAAGGAGGAATACACCGAGGCACATCATAATTATATTACCCAAGATTAAAATGAATGAGAGAATCCTAGAAGCAGCAAGAGATAAGGGGACAGTAACCTACAAAGGAGTTCCCATCAGACTGTCAGCTGATTTCTCAAAAGAGACCTTACAGGTAAGAAGGGGCTAGAAAGAAGTATTCCAAGTCCTGAAAGGCAAGGGCCTACATGCCAGATTGCTCTATCCAGCAAAGCTTTCATTTAGAATGGAAGGGCAGATAAAGTGCTTCTCAGATAAGATCAAGTTAAAGGAGTTCATCATCACCAAGCCTTTGTTTTATGAAATGTTAAAGGGACTTATCTAAGAAAAAGAAGATAAAAAACATATATAGTAAAATGACAGCAAACTCACAATTATGAACAACCATACCTAAAACAAAAACAAAAACAAACTAAGCAATCAGCTAGAACAGGAACAGAACCACAGAAATGGAGATCACATGGAGGATTAGCAACAGGGGAGTGGGAGGAGGAGAGAGGGGGAAAAGGTACAGAGAATAAGTAGCATAGATGGTAGGTAGAAAATAGATAGGGGGAGGGTAAGAATAGTATGGGAAATGTAGAAGCTAAAGAAATTATGACACATGGACATGAACTAAAGGGGCGAATGTTGGTGGGAGAGGGTGAACAGGGTTTAGGGGAGTGAGGGGTAAAATGGGACAACTAATACCATAATCAATAAAATATATTAAAGAAAATAAAAAAAATTCTATTGGACAGGGTCACTCATTTGAACATTTCTTACTTCCATTTCAATTTGTTTTTGTCATACCTGTTCTGTATGTCTCTTACTGTGACATTCAGAGATGGTTTATTTTTCCTCTTTTATTTATTTCTTGAGTTTGGCCACTCATGCTCCACCTATTTTCTTGCCATCTCTTCCTTGATTTCTCGCACTTTGGCTATGAAGCCTTTCTTCATTGAGACAGTTGCTTGTTTTGTTTTACTTTACTTATAGTCAACTTTCAGTCAACATTTTAATCCCTACCTTGTCTGGTTCTTCATTTCTTAACTTTTGCTATTCCTTTCCACCTCTTGTCTTATAGTACAAAGTGTGGTAAAAGTAGGTTTACAGTTGTGAATTTGCAAAACAGAGTTTATCCCTGTATTATTATTTATTAACTATTGCATTGTTTTCCATATGAACAACTGTAAACTTACTTTTGCCCCATCCTGTATCTCTGTAACGCCAGTTCCTTTTTCTTACTTTTTATGCAATGAGTTGGATTTTTCTGGCTCAACCATTTGTAGGAGGTTCCTTCAGTGAGTGTGTTATGTGGGCATTTTCTGAGATCTGCCACTGCTGGTTCATCTCTCTCTCCTCCTTTCATCTTTACTGTACTTCCACTCACGCAGCCTGTGACCAGTTGCGTTCTGCCTGGTGATTTCCAGCTCTCAGCTCATGTGTTGTGTAAAGGATGTAGGTTGTTCACTTCAGGGCAAGCCCTTTAACCACAGGAAATGTAGTTTTACTAATATGTTCTGAGATCCGCCATCTCTGTCCTCTTTCTGTTTATGTAACCCCCTGTGATGCCTATTGTACTTGATGCCCATGCAGCTTCCACGATGCACTTGGAAGCACTTATGCATTTTTGAGTAGATTATATCTGTCATTCAGTCCAAAATGGGGTTTACTTGTTTCTATCCCCTGGATGTCTTGCAGTTTTTGTAGGATGTCTTTAAGAAGAGAAAAATTGCTCTTAGTACTTCCTTTTTACAACAAATCTTGGCCTTTTATCGACCTACATATTATACATTTCCATTATTATCTTTTTGGGAAATGTTTGTTCACATTTGCTTACAAGTTTCCAATTGTTTTAGCCTGCTCTTCTCTCACACATCTCCGACCCCCTTACTGGGATCATTTTCCCACCCTTTAGAAATTCCTTCAGAGAAAACTTGTTGTATTTTTGTTTACTCAAAAATATCTGTAGTTCATAATTTTCCTTGAAAAATAACTTTATGGCATATAATTTTATTTAATTTTCTGTCTCTTTTTGGGAATTATTCCAATATTTGAGAATTTGTTCTTGCTATCCCGAAGTCTGCTGCTAGCCAGCTTAGTGCTCCTTTGCAAGCGGTCTGCCTTTCTTCTTTTTAGCTGCTTTTAGAGCCTCCTCTTTGTCTTTCATGTTCTGAGTTGTACTATATTGTGTTTAAATGAGGTATTTTAAAGTTAATTGTGCTTTGTATATATTCTGCATCTTGGATCTGAGGATTCAGGCCTTTTATCTGGTCTGGAAAATTCTCAGTAGCTGCTTTTCCAAACATTGCTTCTCTCCAGTCTCTTTATTCTCTTCTTCTATGACTGATTAGATTACATTAGATCTGCGCTTTCTATCCTGCTTAATCTCTCTTTCTGAGCTTTTCAACTTCTTTTTTTCTCTGTGCTCCTTTTTAGGTTTCTTGTTGTTCACTCACAGTATGATTGCATTTTTAAAAATTAATTGATTGATCCCCACTGAGGATATGTTTATTGATTTTGGAGAGAGAGAGAGGGAGAGAGAGAAAGAAACTTTGATATGAGAGAGAAACATTGATTGGTTGCCTCCTGTACGTGCCCCAACCTGGGACTGAGCCTGCAAACTAAGGTATGTGCCCTGACCGGGAATCAAACCATCTACCTTTTGGTTTGTAGGATGATGCCTAACCAACTGACCCATACTGGTCAGGGCAAGTTGACCATCTTTATTCTCTAATTGTTTACGATGATGTAGTTGGTATTTATGACTTTCCCCTGCTGTAATTTGTGTCATGTTTCCCTTGCCTTCACATAGGTGCTCAGTGACCTGGGGTTTCTTACCAAACTTACCTTCCCAGAGCCCTGGGCCCTTGATAATTCTGTCCTTACAGGAGTGTGGTAGTCTTCCATCAACTTTCCCAGTGGGTGTGGTAGTATAAGACCTGCTTCAGAACAACAGATCTGTTAAGATTCCCTTAAACTCACTTTGAAGTGGCAATATTTTTCCCTTTGATAGTCAAGATTAAGGATCAGTTGCCCCAGTTAACACCATGACTCCCTTTTTGCTTAATCATTTGTGATAGAAAAGCCCAAAATTACTAGCATTGGAAACATTGTTTTTTCCCCTTATGCAAGCAATTATCTCTTACTTTTCCAAATTCCAAGACAGCAAAGCAAATGACTTATTTGCTAAGTTATTTAACTTAATCATGAAAGACACTATCCCACTTCTATCTCATAGTTCCCATGCCTACATACTCTAATTCTGTAAGAGAAGCAATGCATACAGATACATTGGTTCATGGTTCCCAACATATAATCCATCCCTCAGGCCAGCATCCTAGCCTTATGAGATGTTGTCCCAATTGGAAGATCAACTGGATCTTCAGTAGGTCACTCTGCTGTTTCGTGAGGCACGCTGCTGGTCTAGGCATGGAGGGAGTATGAGTAACATTCATAAACTTATTATGTTTTTAGAAATGTCTAGAACCTAATCCTGCATGTTATATCTCTTCCAGTTAGTGATAAAAGCATCGCTGGGAATGCTCTTTACAGCTAGGTGGCATGGATAACTCATAGTGGGCAGCCTCAATGGTGTATCAGCATGGATATAAAATCCATGGATATAAAAGCAAGGCTTGAACAGTTTCTCTAAATGAAAATAATCATCTGCCTGAGAGGCCAGAGCTTTGCTCCATAACTCTAGGGGCTTCTGCTCAGATTCCTACTGGGGCCTGCCACAGCCCGCATAGGGCACTCTCGTCTGCCACTCACTCATGGAATGTCACTGGACCTGCTGGGGCGTGAAGGCTAAGGGAGAGAACCCCCTGCCTCCTCACTAGGCATTTTCAGTTATATACATTAAGTAGGTCTTGACTATATTGTTCACCTTCTTCCATCACAGGGACTTATCAGGATGCTTTTGACTATAGGAGAAACCCTAACTCAAACTATCTTAAATAAAAAAAGCTTTCATTTTGCATAAATTGGAAGTCTAGTGGTAGGGTGAGCTGTGATCCATGTGGGTTGTTATTCAGTAGAGTTCATTGTGACTAGCGCTCAGTACTGTCATTGCAGAAGTCCTTTCCATTGCTCTACTTCCCATCCCTCTGGGTGGTGGGCTTGCTTGGGCTAGCTTCCCTCAAAATCACAAAGAGGCTACAGTGATTCTGTCACATCCAGACACACAGTCCAAAGGGAGAAGAGAGGTTCCCTCCCTTCTTCTTCCTGTGTGTGTGTGGGTGTGGGTATCTTGTTCAGAATTGAGGAGACATTTTCTAGAAGCCTTCAGGAGAATTCATATCTCTTTGGCCAGAATTGATGACATGTCAAGTCCTAAACCAATCGCTGGCAAAGGGAATAAGAGTGCCATGACTGACTTAGAGACTAATCATTTGAGGTGGAAAAGCTGTTGGAAAATCAAACACCAAGGTGAATATGGATTCAAACTAAACACCTCTAAGATCTCTACTGCCTCTTTTGGTAACCAGACCTATCAGTACTTTGCTTCTGGTGCTTAAGTGCCTTCTTTTATATGACTTCTGCCACCCTGGAATTTCCCAACCCCATTAAATCGAGGCATTTCATCTAATTTTCATGTTCCAGCAACATCAGTGGCTTCCAAAGGAGAGACATTAAAGTGCTTTTCAAAGATGCTGGGATCCCATTACTAATGATGTCTTAAGCCTTTGGTGAAAGGAGTGTCTTCTGGGCTCACTGAGGAGCCATAATTGTATGAACACGGTGTTGCTGCTGGTGTTTACATAGGATAAATAGTTACAGCCTTTCTAAGTCTTCCTAAGTCTTGAAGTTTCTTTTTCTGTATTATTTTAAAACATTTCTGTCACTTCAACTTGTTGTGGTCCATTGTTAAGTGAAGACCAAAGTGGATCTGGTTTTGGTTAACCAACTGAGCAAATTGTTAGAACTAATTTCAGCTGCTAGCACAGTGAGCCCAAATTCTTGAGTATGAACACCCACATCAATAAATTTAATTCCAATCTAAAATGATATACCTCCTAACTTGGTGGATAGACAAAGAATCCAGCACTGCTATAAATGAACAAAATCCTTATAATTATTTTTTTGTGTATAAGCCACCTTCTCCAAGATTTGATTTGAACTTTCCCCTCCCAGAACATGCTCAGATCTGACTCTAGTTACAGAGGATTGCCTTTCTCGTGTAAGGGAAGGGGTAGATGTGTTTTCAAGCAAGGGAGAAACAGCTTCATTAGATAAGGGAGGGAAGGTTGTTTTGGTGGCTAATAAAAGTGGAAGTGCATGATGAAGTTAAAAACAGGAGGGTAATTGACATTCCCTTCCACCCATGTCCTAGCACAGAGCACAGAATTACTATCTGAAAGGAACGGAACACAAAGTCCAGCAGGATCTGGGGTGGCTGGGTTTTGGCACCCCAAGTCAAGCCGTCCTCACTGTGGAATCTGAGGACCTCACTCTAAAGCAGGAACCCTGCATCTTACCCAAAGCAATACAGGCCTGCTGTGCACACAGCTCTCATTGAGACGTCCTCTTTTCTATTTTTATAATATGAACAGAAAACCAAAGATCACCTGACATTGAAAAAGACCTCTATAGCATGAAAGTGGAAAACCAAGTTGAAAAAATCTAACAACAGAGACAATTGAAGAAATAGAATAAAAACAATTACAACAACAAATAATTAATATTTTCAAATATCTAGCTTTTTTTTTACAGAAAATAAATCATAACACTATGAAGAAAAGAACAAAGCATAGGAAAGAATCCTGACAATTATAACTATTCTGATTTGTGGGAGATGATGATAGCAGCATAGTTTTTAAAATTGAAGATTGTGGTGTAATTGAGATACAATAAAGTACACATATGTAAACTGTAAATTTATAAGGTTTGACCTCTGTACATATCCATAAAACCATCACTACATTCAAGATAATGAAGGCATCTATCACCTCCAAAAGTTAGGTCAGGCCTCTTTGTAATTCCTTTCTCTTACTCTCCTGCCTCCCCTCCAAGGCAGTTTGTGGTATGTAAATGGGATAATACATATACACTCCTATTTGTCTGGCTTCTTTCATTTAGCATAATTATTTTAAGATTTATCCATGTTGTGGCATGTATCAATAATCCCTTTTGATTGCTAAGTAGTAATTCCAATATATGGTTATACCAGTTTATCATTCACCTGTGGATGGATATTTAGATTATTTTCATTATTTAGATTATTACCAATAAAGCTGCTATGAACATTCACAAACAAGTCTTTGTGGGCCTGTATTTTTCTTTCTCCTAGGTAAATTCCTACGAGTGGAATGGCTGGATCATACAGCAGGTTGATATTTAAATTTTTAAGAAGCTGTCAAGTTGTTTTCCAGAGTGGTTATACCACTTTACATTCTCACCTGCAGTGTATTAAGAGTTCCAGTGAGTCTGCATCCTCACCAATACTTGCTATAGCCAGTCTTTTTAATTTTTAAAATAGCTTTATTGAGATATAACTTTGATATCACAAAATTCACCCATTTAAGGTATACAATTCAATTACTTCTAGAATATTCACAAAGTTGTGCAACCATCACCACTATCTAATATTAGAGTATTTTCATTACCCCTCCCCCTGAAAAAAAAAGCCTCATATTCATTAGCAGGTACTTCCTGGAATTTGACAAATTCACTGTAAAGCAAGATCCCTGTTCTCTCCATTCTAGGCAACTACTAATCTACTTTCTGTCTCTAGGCCTGCCTATTCTGGACATTTTGTTTAAATTGAATAAAATATGTAATATTTCATGACTGGCTTCTTTTATTTATCATGTTTTTAAGATTTACCCATGTTGTAGCATGTATCAATACTTCATTCCTCCTTTAATTTTTTTTTTTTATTTTGCCCTGGCTGCTGTGGCTCAGTGGATTGAGTGCTGGCCTGTGAACCAAAGAGTCACTGGTTCGATTCCTAGTCAGGGCACATGTCTGAGTTGTAGGCCAAATCCCCAGTAGAGGGCGCTCAAGAGGCAACCACACATTGATGTTTCCCTCTCTTCCTCCCTCCCTTCTCCTCTCTCTACAAATAAAGAAATAAAATCTTCAAAAAATATTTTTTGTCTGAAATAATTATAAACTCATAGAAAGTTGTGTAGATAGGACAGAGAGAAAGATCCTGTGCACTCTTCACCCAGTTTCTCCCAACGGTAACATCTTCCCTAACTATGGTTCTATATCAAAACCAAGAATTTGACAGTACACAATGTGTGCATCATTTTATCACATATGTAGATTCATATAACTGCCACTAAATTCAAGATACAGAACTGTTCCATCACCACAAAGATCTCTCTTGTCCCTCCTTCCATCATCCCTAAGCAGTGGCAACCACTCCATTTCCATTTCTATAATTATATCATTTCAAGAAGGTTATGTAAATGAAATCACACATTATGTGATCTTCTGAGTATCACAATGAATTTCCCCTAATGTTAAAAAAAAGTATAACTACATAGTTAAATGAAAAATCTCATGGATGATGCTTGTAACAAAACTAGGTGACAAACCCCAAAATAACAGAAAGTATGACTAAAACAATGGGCCCACACCTGTACAGTATCAGCATACATGTAAGAGGAAGCAGAGAAAAGGATGGTGTGTCTGGGGGACCTGAGGAAAGGAGAATTCCAAAATAGTCCCCCAAATTATTGTGGGAAAGTGCAGTGGGGGGTTCTGAGAATAGCAGAAAGCAGGAGGGATTTTGCTTACTCCAGTACTCAGTCAGTGCAAGGCCATCCCCAGGAAGGCCAGGTTTTGTTCATTCCTTGGACTGACATCCTAGGATCTCCACACTGAGGAGAAGCTGGGGAGTGGAATCTAAATTGAGCGAAAACAGGGACCATACCAGGAGCAAATAAAACATAAAGTCAACATAAAATTGGGAGGTGAGAGACAGAATAAAAAAAATTCCAGAAAGTATAATGCCAATTATATGGACACTACAGAAAACAGAAAGAACTATGTGACATTAGAAAAGCTTTTCTGACCACACTTTCTTCTAACAGTTCAGAGAAAATAGTTTCATGTTAAAAATGAGCAACAGGGGGATCTCCAGCCAAGATGGAGGCATAGGTAGGTACACTTTGCCTCCATGCACAACCAATAGAAGGACAAAAACAAATTTACAATCAGAACTGCCAGAATATTGAACTGTATAGAAGTCCAATAACCAAGAAGTTAAAGCAGAAACATTCATCCAGACTGGTAGGAGGGGTGGAGATGGGTAGCCCAGGAGGAGAGGATGTGTAGCAAGGCGGCGGCTGGCAGTCCCACATTTGCATGCAGATAAACCAGGAGGAACAACTGGGGAACAAAAGAGACCATGTAACCCAGGGTTCCAGTGCAGGAAAAGAAAGCCTCAAAACCTACGGTTGTAAAAACCTGTGGGGGTTGCAGCAGTGGTAGAAACTCCAAGCCTCACAGGAAAGTTCATTGGAGGGACACATGGGGTCCTAGAATATACTCAAACCCACCCACCTGGGAATCAGCACCAGAAGGGCCCAACTTGCTTGTGAGTAGCTGGGGAAGGGAATGAAAGCCTGCCTAGAAATGGAGCAAGCCACACTGTTCCCTCTCTGACCCCTCCCCCACATACAGCGCCACAATGCAGTAACATGGGTTGCCCCACCCTGGTGAATACTTAAGGCTCTGCCTCTTAATGCATAACAGGTGCACCAAGACAAAGAAATATGACCCAAATGAAAGAACAGATAAAAATTCCAGTAAAAGAACTAAGGGATGAAGAGACAGCCAACCTATCAGATGAAGAGTTCAAAACACTGGTAATCAGGATGCTCACAGAAATGGTTGAGTATGGTCACAAAATAAAAAACTGAAAGCTATGCAAAGTGAAATAAAGAAAAATATACAGGGAACCCACAATGAGGGAAGGAAACCGGGACTCAAATCAACAATTTGGACCAGAAGAAAGAAAGAAACACCCAAGTGGAACAGAATGAAGAAACAAGAATTCAGAAAAATGAGGACAGGCTTAGGAACCTCCAGGACAACTTTAAATGTTCCAATATCTGAATCTTAGGGGTGCCAGAAGGAGAAGAGGAAGAGCAAGAAATTGAAAACTTATTTGAAAACATAATGAAGGAGAACTTCCCCAATCTGGCACAGGAAATATATTGACTTCCAGGAAGTCTAGGAAGCTCAGAGAGTCCCAAAGAAGTTGGATCCAAGTAAACAGACACCAAGACACATCACAATTACATTACCCAGCATTAAAGAGAAGGAGAGAATCTTAAAAGCAGCAAGAGAAAAATAGAGAGTTACCTACACAGGAGTTCTCATAAGACTATCAGCTGATTTCTCAAAAGAAACCTTACAGGCAACAAGGGGCTGGAAAGAAGTATTCCAAGTCATGAAAGGCAAGGACCTGCATCCAAGATGACTCTATCCAGCAAAGCTATCATTTAGAATGGAAGGGCAGATAAAGTGCTTCTCCAACAAGGTCAAGTTAAAAGAGTTCATCATCACCAAACCCTTATTATAGGAATGTTAAGGGGACTTATCTAAGAAAAAGAGGAAGAACAAAACTATGAACAGTAAAATGACAATAAACTCACAACTATCAACAACTGAACCTAAAAAAAAACAAAAACAGAAACAAACTAAGCAAACAACTAGAACAGGAACAGAATCACAGAAATGGAGATCACATGGAGGGTTATCAGCGGGGAGGGGGCAAGGGGAGAGAGGGGGGAAAAGTACAAGGAATAAAAAGCATAAACGGTAGGTACAAAATAGACAGGGGGAAGTTAAGAATAGTATAGGAAATGGAGCAGCCAAAGAATACATATGTACAACCCATGGACATAAACTAAGGGGGGGAATGCTGGTGGGGGTCACGCAGGGTGAAGGGAGATAAAGGGGAGAAGAAAATGGGACAAATGTAATAGATTAATCAATAAAAAAGACTTAAAAAATGAGCAACAGAAAGAACAAAGCAAAGATGTCTACCTCCAATACTTTTATTCAACATAGTGTTGGAAGTTCTAGCCAGAGGAATTAGGCAATAAAAAGAAGTAAAAGGCATCCAAAATGGAAACAAAGAAGTAAAATTATCTCTGTTTACAGAGGATATGGCCTTATCTGTAGAAAACTCTCAAGATTCCACAAAAAACACTAGACTAATAAATTCAGCAGAGTAATGGGATAAAAAGTCAACAGACGAAAATCAGTTGCTTTTCTATATAATAACAATAAACAATCTGAAAAAGAAATTATAAAAACAATTTCATGGGAGCATTTGAGAACTTGCCCCCAGTATATGTCATCAATTTGGCACAAATAAACAGTTACAAAAAATTAAAAAACAGCCCTGACTGATGTGACTCAGTTGGGCATCATTCCAGAAAGTGAAAAGTCGCCAATTTAGTTCCCAGTCATGGTACA
>PVIA01008743.1:0-68410 GCA_004024845.1 Tonatia bakeri | reverse complement strand
CTAAAAGAACTGGAGGAACAACAAGGACAACCCAGAGCAACTAGAATGAAGGAAATAATGAAATCAGAGCAGAATTGAATAACATAGAGAATAAAAGCACAATTCTAAGGAACATTACATCCAGGAACTGATTTTTTGAACAGATAAACAAAATCAACAAGCCTTTAAGCAGATTCATCAAGAAAAAAAGAGAGAGGGCCCAAATAAACACAATCAGAAATGAAAGAGGGGAGATTACAATTGATACCACAGAAATGCAAAAGATTGTATGAAATTACTACGAAGAACTGTATGCCAAGTAATTTGAAAACATAGGTGAAATGGACAATTTCTAGAAAATATAATCTTCCAAAACTGAATGAAGATGAAGCAGAAAGCCTGAATAGACCAATACAGCTGACAAAATTGAAGAAGTAATCAAAAAATTCCTGACACACAAAAGCCCTGGCCTGGATGGTTTCACAGGAGAATTTTACAAGGCATTTAAGGAAGAGGTGACCCCCATCCTCCACAGATTATTCCAGAAAATTCAAGATGGAAGACTCCCAATCTTTTTCTCTGAAGCCAGCATTATCCTAATCCCAAAACCAGATAAAGGCACAACTGAGAAAGAAAACTTCAGGTCAATATTGCTGATAAACATAGACACTAAAATCCTCAACAAACTATTGGCAAACAGCATCCAGCAATACGTAAAAAGGTCACTCACCATGTTAAAGTGGTCTTCATCCGAAGAGTGCAAGGATGGTACAATATTCACAAATCAATAAACATAATACATCACATAAACAAAAGCAAAGCCAAATATCACCTGATCATATCAATAGATGCACAAAAAGCATTTGATAAGATACAGCAACCATTTATAATAAAAACACTCAGAAAATTTGGAATACAGGGAGCATTCCTCAAAATAATAAAGGCCATATATGAGAGACCTACAGCCAACATCATACTCAATGGGCAAAAACTAAATTCTTTTCCACTAAGATCAGGAATAAGACAAGGTTGTCCACTGTCATCACGTCTATTCAACACAGAATTGGAAGACCTAGTCACAGAAATCAGATGAGAAAAAGAAATAAATGCACCCAAATTGGAAAAGAGGACACAAACTGTGATTGCTTGCAGATGACATAATAGTGTACAAAGAAAATGCTATAGACTCCAACAAAAAAGTGCTTGACCTAATAAATGAATTTGGAAAACAGTGGGATACAAAGTCAATATCCAGACATCAAAGGCATTTCAATATCCAGACATCAAAGGCATTTCTGTATACCAACAATGAATTACCTCAAACAGAAATCAGAGAAAAAAATCCCATTTGATAAAGCAACAACAACAACAAAAATATCTAGGAATAAACCTAACTAAGAAGGTAAAAGACCTGTACTCAGAAAACTACACAACACTGAAGAAAGAAATTAAGAGAGACACAAACAAATGGAAACATATACTGTCTTCATGTAAAAGAAGAATTAACATCATTAAAATGTCCGTACTACCTAAAGCAATTTATAGATTCATACAATACTTATTAAAGTATCAATGACGTATTTCACAGATATAGAACAAACACTTAAAAAATTTATATGGAACCATAAATGACCCCAAATAGCTGCAGCAATTTTGAGAAAGAAGAACAAAGTTGGAGGGATCACAATACCTGATATCAAACTGTATTACAAGGGCACGGTAATCAAAACAACCTGACACTGTCATAAGAACAGACACATGGACCAATGGAATAGAATAGAGAGCCCAGAGATAAACCCAAGTCTCTATGGTCAATTAATATTTGACAAAGGGGTAAGCAGGATAAAATGGAGTGAAAATAACCTCTTTAGCAAATGGTGTTGGGAGAGCTGGACCACTACATGCAAAAAAGTGAGACTCGAGCGCCATCTTACACCTTACACAAAAATAAATTCAAGGTGGATAAAAGATTTAAATATAAGCCATGACAGTATTAAAGTATAGAGGAGAATATAGGCTGGAATATCTCAGATATTTTAAACAGAAATATTTTCACTGATATATCCCCCACAGCAAGGGACATAAAGGAAAAAATAAACAAATGGGATCTCATCAAAGTAAGCTTCCAAACAGCTAAAGGAAACAACATTAAAGTGAAAAGAGAACCAACCATATGGGAAAACATATTTGCCAGCAATACCTCAGAGAAGGGTTTGATTTCCAAAATATATTAAGTACTCATATGACTCCACTCTAAGAGAACAAGCAACCTAATTAAAAAATGGGCAAAGAACTTGAACACTTCTCCAAGGAGGACATAGAGAGGGTCCAGAGACATATGAAAACATGCTCAGTGTCACTAGCTATCAAAGAAATGCAAATTAAAACCACAATGAGATACTACTCCACACTGGTCAGAATGGCCATCATAAACATAGCAACAAACGACAAGTGTTGGGGAGGATGTGAAGTAAAGGGAACCCTAGTGTGCTGTTGGGGGGATTACCGACTGGTGCAACCGCTATGCAAAACAGTGTGGAATTTCCTCAGAAAACTAAAAATGGAACTGCCTTTTGACTCAGCAGTTCCACTGCTAGGATCATATTTTAAGAACCCTGACACACCAATCCAAAAGAACCTGTGCATCCCAATGTACATATCATCATAATTTACAGTAGCCAAGTGCTGGAGGCAACCTAGGTGCCCATCAGAAAATGAATGGATGAAAAGACAATGGTACATGTACACAATGGAATTCTCTGCAGCAGAAAGAAATAAGGAGCTCCTACCCTTTGCAACAGCATAGGTGGAACTGGAGAGCATTATGCTAAGTGCAATAAGCCAGGTGGTATAAGACAAATACCATATGATCTCACCTTTAACAGGAATCTAATCAACAAAATGAACAAGCAAGCAAAGTATAGCTAAAGACATTGAAATTGAGAGCAGGCTGACAGTGACCAGAGAGGAAAGCGGCAGAGATAATGGGGGAAAAGGGGAAAGGGATTACAGGGACAGTTATAAAGGACACTTTGAGATAATAAGGGGGTGTGGAAACAGGGGGGAAATGTGGGGAGGACTGGGATGGTGGGGAGTGGTGGGGGGAAAAGGCAGAAAACTACTTGAACAGCAATAAAAATGTTAAAAAACAAAAATAACAAATATAACTATTAAAATTAAATCTTATTTTAATATGAAAGTATTAGAAATTAAAAGGCAAGATTCAGAGAGGAGAAAATATGACATATGATTCACTTTCAAAAGACTTGTATAGATTAATAGAAAAACCAGTATTCGAACAAATCTATAGGCATTGGAGACAAAGCTTGATGACAACTGTATAGCTTGGCTTCTTTGCCCTAGTAAGCAAATAAAAGTTCAATCTGATAATTCCTTGTGAAATTCGAGCAAACAAAATCTGAAAAAGGCTATATAATCAATTACTATTCTTGTGATGTTTATGGAAATAATCAGGCCAAATTAAACTTAATGCAGTGTCTTTAATAGAAAATAAGGCTAATTTAGGGGGTAAAATTATATTCAATAAAATCTGCAATACACAGTTATAAATATTAGAATCTAGTTAAAGTTTTATTTTTCACCTACAAACTGAATTTAATCTTAAATTTTTCTAGTTTTCTTTCAAACTAGTGTTTCATTCTTCTTTCATCCTTTGGTGTGGAATTATTGAGAAATACTGATGCAGTGTCAACCATACAGAATTTACCTGCGCACTTGATAATATCACCAGACATTTAAACTACAGTTTGAAAGGATCTCTCAGATTGTTATTGCTTAATTTCATCCCAACAAACGCCTTGCATTTGGAAGTCTCATCTGACACTCTTTGCAAACATAAACTGATTTATGATTTGCTGTGCTCATTAACCTTTGTGTTCTTTGTTTTCATAGAATGTGTACTACGACCTTATTTAACTTATTGCTTGTTAACACATTATAGCCCTCACTTTAGAGCTCATTTTCATTGCCACCTCCTGAAATGAGACTTACTGGTTTGGCTGAATCGACTTATCAGGACTAGGTGATTGAACTGGATACAACATTTCTGTATCAAGATGATGATGCCTCAGGGATTCCAGCCCATCCCCACTTTGGAAGAATCAGCTAATAGCTTTTCTGTTCCAGTTTCAAATCCCATTCCCTTCTCTCTCTTAGACTAGGCAGGGGGAGACTGCCATACCCCTCATAGGCAGGAACTAATCCATTATCAGCAGGATGCATTATTGAAAACTGACCATCCTCCCTCATCAACCTTAAAAGATTTGGGGAATGGAAGTCTCTGAGGCGGAATGAGACAGGATAGTAAGACGATAGGAAAATCCCTGGGCAAGTGGAATCGGGAAACTGAGACAAGAAAGTTAAACGAGGCCAAACAATTTGAGCATTTACAGCCAGTTTGTGAATCACAAGACCTTATCTCCCCTAACCAAGGACACTTGAGAGTAAATGCCTTATATCCCTCCTCCCTAATCAGAGAATACATAACCTGCCTGGCCATAAATCATAGGTGTCTGGCAAAGGGAGGAAGAGGAATTCTAATACAAATGGAGAGATAACGCTGGAACAAAGGGAGCCAACTTGGGAAGAAGCTGCAACTCCCCTTTCAGCTCACCCTCCCTTTATTTCCAAGAGAAACAAAATATCTGCGCTCCCACTAGGAATTTCCTCCTTCCAAATTCCCACATTTCCCCTATATGAACTTGCTTCTGAAAGCTCAAGGTAAAGTGGATGTTAGGGATTTTACCTACCACCTTCTCAGACTGCTGACCTCTGATATTAATAAAAGCACAACTAAAATCCAAATTAAAAAAAAGGAAATCCAGTATTTAGATTTCACAGCCATGCCAAATTTCTATAAAAGTTTTTTAAGTGTTTGTTCTTAATTTATATAGTAAATTCATTTACCAGTAAGAGTATCAGTGTATTGTCACAGATCCAAGCCTTGCTAAGTACCCCTACATAGTGAACACCAGTTCATATAATTCATTCAGCTTCAGTTTCATTTACTTTTTCAAATATCAGGGGTTTAGAATCAAAGTCTTTACCTATCCAATAATTAATTAAGTTCTGATTCAGTTGATTGAAATTGCAGAAAGCGGCTCTATAATTACTTGCCATATTTTACTTCTGGGAAGCTGGAAATTAAGATTTTTTAATAGATTTTATTTATTTATTTTTAGAGAGGGGAAGGGAGGGAGAAAGAGGGGGAGAGAAACATCAATGTGTGGTTGTGTTTCACATGTCCCCAACCGAGGACCTGGCCCGCAACCAGGCATGTGCCCTGACTGGGAATCAAACCAGCACTTTTCGGTTCAAAGACCAGCACTCAATCTGCTGAGGCACACCAGCCAAGTCAGAATTAAGATTTTTTTAAAGTATTATTATGTATTTTGTGTGGGGAAAACCATGATAGCTGCTCTGTGAAATTGTTTTAAAACTTTTTTTTATTGTGGTAAAATATACATAATAAAGTTTACCATTTTAACTATCTTTAAGTATACAGATCTGTGGTATTAAGTACATTCACATTGTTGTGCAACCATTACCACCATACATCTCCAAAACTTATTTCATCTTTCCAAACTAAAACTTTCTACCTATTAAATAGGGCTCTGTGTAATTTAGACCTGCAAGGGCCTCATTACAGCTTTACCCTGTTTATCTTTGACACATTTTTTTTTGCCTTTCTCTTTGTTCAACTCAGCTATTGATTGTTCTGTTGTACTTAGCAATCTTTGTTTTCTTATTTAGGGTACATCACCGAAGGGTTCCTGGTTATGCAACATGCCTTGGATAAGGCCATCATGAAATACCATAACCACACTGCTGCAAAAATGCTGTTCAGAGATGTTCACGTTCTTGTTCAGAGATTTCCATACCCAATATATTATCATGATTACTTCTTCACCTTTTTTGGTATTTTCATCCCTTTAGTAATATTATTTATCTTTGCTATGAATCATCTTACCCTCATTCAATCTATTGTGTGGGAAAAGGAAAATCGATTGAAGGTAACTCCAGTTTTCTTGTGGTACATAAAGCTGTATGGAACATGTTGAGTCTTTTGGGAAAATTTCTAAAAATCTTTATTGAGTTTATTGGGGGTAACATTGTTTAATAAAATTATGTAAGTTTCAGGTGTACAATTCTATAATACATCATCTGTATAATGTGTTGCATATTCATCACTCCAAGTCAATCTCCTTCCATCACCATTTATCTAACCTTTACCCTTTCCTACTTCACCCTACCCTTCTACCCCTCTGTAATCACCATACTCTTCTGTGTCTATGAGTTTTTTATTTTTTCTTAATTCCTTCACCTTTGCAACCAGCCTGGCAACATTCTACTCCTCCAACAATTGTCAGTCTGTTTTCTCTATGAGTCTGTTACTATTTTGTTTGTTTATTTTGTTCATTAAATTCCACATACAAGTGAAAATCATATGGTATTGGTTTTTCTCTGACTAGCTTATTTCACTTAACATAATGCTCTTCAGGTCAATCCCTGCTGTCACAAAGGGTAAGATTTATTCCATTTTTACATCTGATTAGTATTCCATCGTGTAAATATAACACAACTTTTCTATCTACTCATCTACTGATGGACACTTGGGCTGCTTCCAAATCTTGGCTATTTCAAATAATGATTCATAGAACATAAAGAACATAGGGGTGCTTATTTTTTCAGTTTTTCTTTTTTTCATTAGATTTCTAATTTCATTATATTGTCATTATAAAAGACATTTTTTTATGATTTCAGTTTTTTAAGTGCAGTATAATTCATTTTGTGACCTTACACATTGTCTATCCTGGAGATGTCCCATGTACACTTGAGAAAAATGTGAATTCTCATGTTGTTGGGCAGTGTGTTCTGTATATGTCAGCAGATTCAATTGATTTATAGTGTTGTTGACATCCTCATTTTTCATTGATCTTCTGTTCTATTACTTATTGAAAGTAGTGTATTGAAGTCTCCAGCTATTGCTGTAGAACTATTTCTCCCTTTAGGTCTGTAATTTTTTATTCTTTCATTTTGAAGCTGTGATATTAATACATATATGTTGTAACTCTTACACCTTCATGGTAAATTGGAACTCTTTTCAACATACAATGTCTTTATCTATGTAACAGTTTTTTAAAAAATCCTCATCTGAGGACATTTTTACCAATTTTAGAGAGAGAGAGAGGAAGAGATAGATAGATGATAGATGATAGATAGATAGATAGATAGATAGATAGATAGATAGATAGACATTGATATGAAAGAGAAACACCAATTGATTCCCCTCTGTATGTGCCCCAACTAGGGGATCAAATTGGCAACCTCGGTATGTGTCCTGACTGCAGATCAAACCTGCAATTTTTTGGTGCACAGGATGATGCTCCAACCAACTGAGCCAACTGGCCAGAGTTTCTATAACAGTTTTAAGTCTATTTTGTCTATTAGGATAGCTATCCAGGTTTTCTTTTGGTAACCACTTCCATCTAATATCTTTTTCAAAATTTTCACTTCAACCTATTTGTGTCTTTGGATCTAAAGTGAGTCTTAACAACAGTCTCAACTACCTTAACCTAAGTAATATGTGTAAAGTACTATACTTAATAATGGCACAATATACATTGTTTGCAAGTACACTGGATAAACTAGATACTTGAAGTAATAGAGTATTCTCCTATCAAAATGGAATTAAATTATGGATTCAATAAATGTAATACATCTAGGAAAAATAAAATATTTGAAAGTAGGCCATATGTTATGTCAAAAGACAAATCTCAATAAACTTAATAGCATTGAAATAATAGAATGCATTTTTATAACAGTGGATGGAAGAATTAGGACTCAGTAAGAGTATGATATCTAGTAAAACTTCAGTATTTTTGTAAATAAACAACAAACTTGCAAACAACTACTAGATCAAATAATAAGTTATAAAGGAATTAAAAATATTTCAACCTAAGTAATGGTGAAAGTGAAACTTCTCAAAAATGCTGATATGTGACTAAATCTGAGATTTTAGGTAAACTTATAACTTTTAATGACTATCATTAAAAATAAAGAAAGGTGATCATTAATCTAAGCATCTTAAGCCATAGGAAGAGCAATTTAAAAGAAAAGAAAAAGGAACAAAGGAGAAAAAAGAAAAAATAAGTGAAAAGTTTATTTTTTTATTGAGGCATAATTGACATGCTAGTCTTAGGAGAAGAAAAATGATTCAATAGCTGTGTACACTGTGAATTGATCAGAACCATTTGTATGGTAACACACATCACCATACATAGTTATGATATTTTTTCATGTGATGAGGACTGTTAGGATCCACTGTCTCGCACTTTCAAATATACAATACACTATTATTACCTATAGTTACTGTGCTGTACATTACATTCCCATGACTTAATTTATTTTGTATAACTAGAAGTTTATATCTTTTGATTCCCTTCGCTTATTTTGCCCACTCCCTTTTTCTTGTTCCTGAAAACCGCCAATCTGTTCTCTATCTGTGAGATTTTTTATTTGCTTCTTTTTTCAGATTCCCCATATAAGTGAGATAATATGGTATTTATCTTTCTCTGTCTGATGTATTTCACTTAGTATAATGCCCTCCAGGTCCATCAAAATTGAGAGGAAATTTCAGAGATTTCCCATATATCTCCTGCCCCCACAGATACGTAGACTCCTGCAGTTACTCACATCTTCCACCAGAGTATTATATACGTTATAATTGATGAACCTACATTCACACATCAAAATCATTTATAGTTCAAGTTTTAAATTAGGGTTCACTCTTGGTGTTGTACATTCCTTTAATACCTCCTGGAAGAGAACATAATAAATAGAAAGGAAATATTAATCTAAGTGGTTTATGGTTTTGAAGTATTTTTATGTCTGAACAATATCTGATTCTAGGGAAATCATGTCAGAGCTTATATGCATCACAGCACTGCCACTCATTAGTTGAATAATTATAATCAAGTCACTTGACATTCTGAAGTTTGATTTTTTCTTCCATAAACTGGTCATAACCCATTTCAGTTGTAGTAGAAATTGAATTAGATAATATTGTGCATGCATTTTGTATAATTATAAGTTTTATACATTTGGTTTGTGTTAACTTTTCCACAGGAGTACCAGCTAATGATAGGACTCAGTAATTGGATGCTCTGGGCTGCCTATTTCTTCACATTCTTCACTTTGTATTCAGGTGTCATCTTCTTGATGTGCTTAATTTTCTTTGCCAAGGCAAGTGTCTATTTGCTGCAGCTAAACTTAAGAGGGAAACAGAGATCTGGTGTGGACCTCTTATATTGGAGTTGCCAGGGAATGAATATGTACCTGCTTAGTACTCTGCAAAGTAAGCTTTCAACCTAGGTGTGTGGACCTTCTGTAGTTAGTGAATTGTTTACTCTCCATCTCCCTGAGCACTGTCATCAGTTTCACTAGGACTATTAAAATGTTTAAAGATGTTTCATTTCTCTGCTTTGGTTTTGCTGTGACACCACTAAGGGTATGACTAAACTGACTTCCTCATTGTTTTGCTAGGTGGAACCTGTTCCAATCATTCAGTACAGTGATCCATCTCTTGTTTTTGTCTTTTTGCTGTGTTTCGCCATCTCCACAATATTCTTCAGCTTTATGGTTAGCACATTTTTCAATAAAGGTGAGTCTAAAACTACTCCTGGGAGAGGTTCTCAGTGAATAAATGACGATATTTGGAAGTTCCTTCTGAACTTTAGTTGCAACCTCATCTGTAGCCTCTGTTTACTGAAAAGATAAGTATATGCACCTGAAATGATTTGAAGGGGAATGAAGAGAGCATAGTGTACATGTGAATAAAAAGTAAAGACCAAAGTAAAGTTATATTTGCATATTCTTTCTAACCTTTAGCTGCTAAATCATTCATGGTATCTGGTCTACCATCTACCAGGAAGGACTGAGATTGATCAGACTTCTGTATAGACCCTTGGAAGGACTAAACTCTGTCAGTATCTGGTGAGGACACTGCAGTGTGTGAAGAGGAAGAAAACAACAGAATTGCTTCACTGAATGGAAGGATCCTTGCACTTAATAATAGGTTCTCACTGTATGCCTGCTGTATATTTGAAATAGTCTCTGTCCCAATGGATCTTACACTGACCTTGGAAATGTGAATAACAGTCACATACACAAAAAAAATGATTTGACAGACATGCAGAGAGCAATGAAAATTAATGGAGCATACTGTACACATGAAGGAAGGATTAAAATACTTCAACTTCAGGTTGAAGTTGAGATACACCTAAGAACACTTGCTTCAGAGGTTGTTTTTAAACATTATTGAAGAATAGGAAGACTGGAATGGAAGTCAGACTTGACTTCACTAAGTATCCATTAATTACTTCATTCAGATCTTTGTGTCAGCACAGTACCTAACATAAAAAAGCAAACAATTATTTGCTTTCTTTTTTAAGGGTTCAGATGCCAATAGCAGGCATGACCAAATAGCTCTATTTCATTTTCATTTTTCTCAGTACATTATCATGGGTATTATTAATTGATTGGTCCTCACAAGGTACAGGATTACACATACAACTTATATGAAGCCAAAAACAAAACAAAAAGTACACCCAATCCAGGTGATAAAAGTAAGTAATGTGTCCACTCTGGCCAGTTTGTCTCTTGGAGTATCATCTGTAACCAAAGGATTATAGATTGGATTCCTGGTCAGTGCACATACCTAGGTTACATGTTTGATCCCTGGTCCAGGAATGTATGGGAGGCAACCATATTTGCTTCTCTCTAGCATCAGTGTTTTTCTCTCTCCCTTCCTCTCTCTTTAAAAGAAATGAAAACAAAATATGTCCTCAGGAAAGGATAAAAAAAGTTAAGTAGTGTGTCAACATAAGGCAGAATGTGATATACCAAAGAGTAAAATAAGCAGAAAATGAATACCAATGTTTTGCATTTGGGGCATTATGGCAGACTAAATATTCTGAACATTTGTGTGTGTGTGTGTGTGCTGGTACATATGTATAAGACTATCATTATGGTACACAGTTAGGAATGGAGTTTCCGGGTCATTGTGTTTGTGAATGTCCAAGTTAAAAATGTCCAACAACTTAGGAAGTGGTGCTTTGCATTTAGTCCCACTGGAAGAAAATGAACATTCCTATCACTTCTTGTGATTGACAACATTTAGCATTGTTAAACTTTCATTTGATGCACTAGAGATATTTAAAATTTTTTAAATGTAAAAACTATTTAAAAATAAAATTTTATTTTATTTAAAAATACCATTTTATTGGTAGTTTTTAAAATAAAATGTATATAAATATTTTATTTTAAAGTATATTTGATTTGTTATTATTATTATTTTAGTATTATTGATTATGTTATTACAGTTGTCCCAATTTTCTACCTTTACGTTCCTCCATGTGGTACCCCACTTCTCTCCAGCAATCTGCCCCCTTAGTTCATGTCCATGGGTCATGCATATAAATTCTTTGGCTTCTCCCTTTCCTATATTATTATTACATCCCCCTATCTATTTTGTACCTACCAATTATGCTTTTTAATCACTGCACTTTTTCTCCCACTGCCCCCCTTCCACCTTCCAGCTGATAATCTTCCCAATGACCTCCAAACCTACAAGCCTGTTGCTGTTCTGGTTGATTACTTTGTTTGTTTGGATTTTACTTTTTAGATTCAGTTGTTGATAGTTGTGAATTTGTTGGTTGCCTTTTAATATCAATACTTTCATCTTCTTTTTCTTATATAAGTTCCTTTCACATTTCATGTAATAATGGCTGGGTGATGATGAACTCCTATTGCTTTACCTTGTCTGGGAAGCACTTTATCTGCCCTTCCATTCTAAATAATAGCTTTGCTGGATAGAGTAATCAAGGTTATAGGTCTTTGCCTTTCATGACTTTGATACTTCTTGCCTAGTCCCTTCTAGCTTGCAACATTCCTTTTGAGAAATTAGTGGACAGTCTTTTGAAAACTCCTTTGTAGGTAACTCTTTGCTTTTCTCTTGCTGCTTTTAAGATTCTCTCTTTACCTTTAATTATGATGTGTATTGGTGTGATCCTCTTTGGGCCTCTGTACTTCCTGGACTCATACGTCTATTTCATTTGCCAAACTAAGGAAGTTTTCTTTCATTATTTTTTCAAATAAGTTTTCAATTTCTTGGTCTTCCTCTTCTCCTTCTGGCATCCTTATGATTCAGATGTTAGTACTTTTGGAGATGTCCTGGAGTCTTCTTTTACTATCCTAGTTTTTTATTTTTTATTCTTATTTTTTCTTTCTGTTCTGGTTAAAGGTTTATTTCTTCCTTATGTTCCAAATAGGCATCCTTCCCTTCACTGTTGCTTCCCTGTAGATTTTTCTTTGTTTCACTTAGTGTAGCTTTCATTTATTCCTTTATGTTGTTGCCATACTCAATGAGTTCTTTGAGCATCCTGCATCAACAGTGTTTTGAACTCTTCATCTGATAGATTGGCTCTCTGTTTCATTTAGTTGTTTTTCTGGGGTTTTGTTCTGTTCCTTCATTTGGGCTATATTTCTTTTTCTTTTCAATTGGCAGTATCCCTGTGTTTGTTCCTGTGTATTAGGTACAGCTGCTTTGATTCCCTGTAAAAGGCACCTGTAGGCAATTGTCTACACAGGTGCCAGAGTGGGGCAATCCACTTCACTGCTTTGTGGCTCTGTGTAGGGGAATGGCTTGGGTAGGGCACCGTGCCACTGCCTGGCTTCTGGTGGTTTGCCCTGCACTCACCCCATTTCCAGTCACTTCACCCACTCCCCATATGTGACTGGCACCCTCCCATCTGTTGCCCTGGTATTGAATACCAGAGTGAATTGTATAGGTTTTAAGACCATGCGGGTTCTTTAAGTGGCTTTTCCTGAAAATCCAGCACTTTTTTCTGCTGCCCTAAAACCCACTGGTTTATACAACCAGAAGATATGGGGAGTTATCTTCCCAGCACTGGAAACCTGGGCAGTGTGATCTGGACTGGGGCTGAGAAGTTCACTTCCTAGGATCCCTCCTGATTTTTATCCACCACATGTGAATGTGGGACCTGTGGAGCCATTTCACCTCCACTGCCTCTCTGAGCCAGACCAGTTTCCTCACCTCTCTGCCCTGTTTCTGTGTCTCCACCCCTCCTAGCCATCGGGATCAATGCAGCTTCTTTAATTCCTTGGTTGTCAGACTTCCATATAGTTTGAGTTTTTTGTCAGTTGTGGGTGTTATTTGTTTTGAGATTTAGTTGTAATTCTTTTTGTGGTTGTGCATGGAGATAAAACATGTCTGCCTACACCACCATCGTACCTGTAAGTTGGTAGTTTTTGATTACTGCTTTAATTTCATTGGTTGTTATTGGTCAGTTTAGAATCTATTTAGTTTTGGAAGGTTGTATGTTCCTAGAAATTTATCATTTTCACCCAGATTGTCCAATTTCCTGGTCATAAAATTTTTCATAGTATTTTCTCAAAATCCTTTGTATTTCTTGGTGCTAGTTATCACTTCTACTGTTTATTTCTGATTTTATTTATTTTGGCCCTCTTTATTTTCTTGATGAGTCTGGTCAGAAGTTTTTAATCTTTTTAACTTTTTTAAGAAACCAATTTTTGTTTTTATCAATCTTTTATATTTTTTTAGACACTACTTTGTTTATTTCTGCTCTGATCTTTATATTTCCTTTCTTCTACTGACTTTGGGCTTTGTTTGTTATTCTTTTTCTACTTCTTTTAGGCATATATTTAATACTTTTTTAATAGATGTAGGCTTTTATTTCTATGAATTTCTCTCTTAGGAGTACTTTTATTGTGTTACATAGATTTTAGGTTGTTGTGTTTTATTATCATTTGTCAAGGTGTCTTTTGATTTCTTCCTTAATATCTTTGTTAAGCCATTTATTATTTTGTAGCATGTTCTTTTCCCTCCATGTCATTGTGTTTATAAAATTTTTGTTCTTGTAATTGATTTCTAGTTTCATACCATTGTGATCAGAGAAAATGCTTGATAGGATTTCAATCTTCTTAAATTTATTGAGACTTGTTTGGTATCCTAACATGTGGTGTATCTTAAAAAAATATTTCATGTGTACCTGAAAGTAATAAATATTCTGCTGCTTTGATGTGAAAAGCTCTAAAAGTATCAGTTAAGTCCATCAGATTTTTGTCATTTGAGGACATTGTTTCCTTGTTGATTTTCTTCCTAGATGATCTATCCATTGATGCCAATGGGGTGTTAAAGTCCTTTACTATGACTGTATTACTATCAAGGTCTCCCTTTATGTTCATCAATATTTGCTTTATATATTTAGTTGCTCCCCTATTGGAGTCATAAATCTTTACAAGGGTTATGTCATCTTGTGGTAATGATCCCATTATCATTATGTAATGTCTCTTTTGTCTTTTATTATAGCCTTTGTTTTAAAGTCTATTCGGTCTGATATAAGTATTGCTATTCCAGTTCTTTTATAATTTTTATTTGCATGAAATATTGTTTTTCATTCCTTTACTTTTAGTCTGTGTGCGCCTTTTAGTCTTCAGAGGGTCTCTTGTAGACAGCATATGTGTGGGACTTGTTTTCTTATCCATTCAGCCACTGTACATTTTTTTATTGGAACTGTTAAGCCCTTTGCATTTAAAGTGATTATTGATAGGTACATAGTTATTACCATTTTATTATTTTTTAAAGACTTTATTTATTTACTTTTAGTTCCATCCAAGTATGGATGAAACTGGAGAGCATTATGCTAAGTGAAATAAGCCAGAAAGTGAAAGACAAATACCATATGATCTCACCTATAAGTGGAACCTAATATACAAAACAAACAAGCAAGCAAAATATAACCAGATACATTGAAATAAAGAATAAACCGACAGTAACCAGAGGAGGGGGAGAGGGATAATAGGGGAAAATATGGCAAGGACCATCATGGAACATGTATGAAGGACACATGGACAAAGCCAAAGGGTATAGGTTCAAGGGTGGGGAGGTGGGAATGGTGGGGTGAAAATGGAGACAATCATACTTGAACAACAATTAAATAAATAAATACATACATACATACATACATACATACATACATAAATAAAAGTTTTAGACAGATGGGAAGAGAGGGAGAAAGAGAAGGAGAGAAACATCAATGTGTGGTTGCACTTGTGTGGCCCCTACTGGGAACCTGGCCCACAAACAAGGCATGTGCTCTGACTGGGAATAAAGCCAGCAACCCTTTGGTTCACAGGCCAGCACTCAATCCATTGAGCCACACCCACCAGTGTGCCACTTTACTATTTATATTTATAGTTATTTTTCCTTTTTGGATGTATCATTGCTGTATATCTTCTCCCATTTAATAGTGGCTTATCTTTCCATTTTGATGGTTTCCTTTTCTGTACAAAAACATTATACTTTGATGTAGTTTCATTTATGTATTTCTTTTTTTGTTTCCCTTGCCTGAGGAGATACATTGGTGAAAATATTGCTGCAAGAAATGCCTGAGATATTACTTTCTATTCAATTTTTTTTAATGTAGTAAGGCTTATTTTATGTCCTAACATGTGGTCAACCTATGTGAATATTCTATGTGCACTTGAGAAGAATGTATATTCTACTGCTCTGAAATCAAATGTTCTGTAAATATCAGTTAAAAACAAATGATCCAGTTTATCAATGTAAAGTTGCTGTGACCTTGTTTATTTTTTGGCCTGGAAGATTTATCCATTGGTGACAGTGGGGTATTGAAATTTACTACTATGACTGTATTGCTGTTGATCTCTCCCTTAATGTCCACCAAGATATTTTTTTCAGGCTGGTGCTCATTCCACTGAGCCACACCAGCCAGGCCACCAAGATTTTCTTTACATGTTTAGATGCTCCTGTCTTGGTTACATCCTCTTGTTTGATTCCTTTAGTATTATGTAGTGACCTTTTTGTCTTGTTATGGCCTTTGTTTTAAAGATTATTTTGACAGACATGTATTGCTACCCAAGCTTTTTTGTTCGTTTCCGTTTACATGGATTATTTTTCCATCTATTTACTTTCAATCTCTGTATCTTTTGATATGAGGTATACCTCTCTTTTTGTCTTTATTTTTCCTATGGACACTATTGTAGATGTTTCCTTTACCTCCAATTTGCCTTTCTTCTTCCAGCCTCTGCTACTCTTTTCCTATGACCATCACCACACTCTTCTCTCTTTTCATGGAGAGAGGAAACAGTGTGGTGATGGGTATTTTTTTTTCTTTGCTATTCCCTTCACCTTCTTTCATTTGGTCTACTCCTTTCACCTTCCCTCTGACAGCTGTGTGTTCCAAGTGTCCATGTCTCTGTTTTATTTTGTTCATCAATTTATTTTAATCATTAGATTCCACATATAAGTGATATCATATTTTATTTGTTTTTCTCGGATTGGCTTGTTTCACCTAGCATAATTATGTCCAGGTCCATCCATGCTGTTGCAAAAGGTAGTTATTTCCTTCTTTTTTATGGTTGTATATAATTCCATTATGTAAACATACCACAGCTTTGTAGACTGCATATATAGGGTCATGTTTCCTTTTTATTTTTTAAATGCATGTCAAATTTTATTCTGAAATGTAAAGCTCTTCTGAATTAAAGTACAGTTGACATACAATATTATATTAATTTTAGGTGTAGAACATAATGAGATTTTACATTTATATACCTTACAGAGTGATCACCAAAAAAGTCCACTATCAATCTGTTACTGTACAAAGCTGTGATATTATTAATATTCCCTATGTTGTACTTTACATTCCCTTGACTTATTTATAAGTTTGTACCTCTTAATCACCTTAACGTTTTTGCCCATAACCCCACCACCCAAGCATCTGGCAATTAACAGTTTTTCTCTATCTATGGGTTGGTTTGTTTTGTTTGTTCATTTCTTTAGTTTTTTTTAGATTCTACACCTAAGTGAAATGATACAGTATTTGTCTTTCTCTGACTTAATCTCACTTATCATAATACCCTCTAAGTCTATTCAAGTTGCCATAAATGGCAAGATTTATTTATTTTTCATAGCGGAGTAATATCCCAGCATGTTTGTTCATCTGTATGCACATACATGCACTTCTTTATCCTTCCACCTAGTAATGGACACCTAGGTTGCTTTAATAACTTGGCTAATGTAAATAATGCTGAAGAAAACATAGATGTGCATATATCATTTTGAATTGTTTCATTTTCTTCAGATAAGCCCCCAGAAGTGGAATTGCTGGGTCCTTCTTTGTCTCTCATTATATAGCCTTTTTTAAAAAAGTCTTTTTGTATGATATAAGTATTGTTATCCCAGCCTCTCTTTCTTTTTTTCATTTCTATTTTCATGAAATATCTTTTTCATCCCTTTATTTTCAGTTTCCATGTGTATTTCAATCTGGAGTCTCATGTAGGCAGTATATGTAAGGATCTTGATTTTTTAATCCAATCAGTTATCCTTTGTTTTTTCAATGGAGCCCTTAGTCAACTTCTATTTCAAGTAATTATTGAACAGGCTGACAGTGACCAGAGGGGAGAGGGGAGGGAATTTCAGGGGAAAAGGGGAAGGGTGTACAGGAACAAGTATAAAGGACACATGGACAAAAACTACACGGGGTGGGGGGGCGTGGAAATGGGAGGGAGGTGGGGAGGGATGGGTGGGTGGGCTGGGATGGGAGGAAAGGACAGAAAATTGTACTTGAATAATGGTTAAAATAAAATTAAAAGAAAGTAATTATTGATAGGTGTGTGCTTATTGCCATTTTAATTGTTTTCATACTAGATTTATAAGTGGTTGGTCTACTATCTTTACTATATGTTTGCCTTTACTAATGAGATTTTTTCTTTATTGTTGTTCAATTACAGTTGTCCCACATTTTTCCTCATTGCTCCCCCCTGCTCCCCGACTCCCACAGTCAATCCCCACCCCATGTCAGTGCCCACGAGTCCTCTATTCATGTTCCTTGACTTGCCCCTTCTCCTTCTTTCCCCCATTACCCTCCTCCCCTCTTCCCTCTGGTCAATGTCAGTTTGTTTTTTATTTACCTGTCATACATTTTCCTATTTCTAGTGTTGGCGTTTTCTTTTCCACTTAAAGAATTCCCTTTAGCATTTCTTGTAATGCTGGTTTAGTTATAATGCATTCCTTTAACTTTGCTTGTCTGAGAAAAATCTTAATATCTCCTTCAATTCTGAATGATAACCTTGCTGGGTAGAATATCTTGGTTGTAGGTTTTTTCTTTCGTCATGTTGAATATATCATGCCACTCCCTCTAGCCTACAAAATTTCTGTTGAAAAGTTAGCTGATAGTCTCATGGGCATAACTTTGTATATAATTAATTGCTTTTTTCTTGCTGCTTTTAAGATTCTCTCTTTATCTTTAACTTCTAACAACTTAATTATGATGTATTTTGGTGTGGGCCTTTGGGTTCATCTTATCTGGGACTCTCAACTTCCTGGACTTGGATGTTTATTTCCTTTGCCAAGTTAGGGAAGTTTTTAGCCATTATTTCTTCAAATAGGTTTTCTGTCCCTTTCTCTCTCTCTTCTCCTTCTGGGACCCCTATGATTCTAATGTTAGTACGCTTGATATTGTCCCAAAGGTCCCTTATGCTATCTTCATTCTTTTTAGTTCTTTTTTCTTTTTGATCTTCCAATTGAGTGAATTCTACTATCCTGTTTTCCTGACTGTTGATCCATTCTTCTGTTTCATATGATTTGCTGTTAATTCCCTCCAGTGCATTTTTCACTTCAGCTGTTTCATTCTTCAGTTCTGATAGGTCCATTTTTAGAATGTTTATGTCTTTGTTCAAGTTGTTGAAGTTCTCACTGAGTTTACTCATTTGTCTGGAGATTTGAATGAGCATCTTTATGACTGTTACTTTGAACTCCTCATCTAGTAGACAGCTTACCTCAATTTCATTTATTTCTTTTTCTGGGGTTTTGTTCTTGTTTGTTTGTTTGTCTGTTTGTTTGTTTGTTTGTTTGGAACATATTCTCTTCTATCCTCATTTGGCCTGTTTGTTTCTATGTATTGTATTAGGTAGGTAAGCTAAATCTCTTGGTCTTGAAAAAGTGGCCTTATTTTCCTGTGGGACCTTTATTTAGAAGATGTATCCCTTGTCACCAAAGTCAGGTGCTCTAGAGGGTAGACTAGTATGGCCTCCTGTTGTGTTTGGGCTGCACTTCTATGGACACACTAGCAGGCAAGGCTGGTCTCTGGCCTGCTGGCTATGAGGACTGGCTACAACTGTAGCAAGCGCATTGGTGTGTAGGGAAAGTCTTTGATATGGCTGGCTGCAAAGCCCACCCCCACTGTTGCAGACACACTGCTGTGTGCTGGTGCTGAGTATGCCACCCATTGGGTATGGCAGGACAAGAAGTGCTTTGGGAGGGTGCTGTCTTGGGCAGATCCTCAGGAAAATGCCAGGGTGAGGTGAACAGTGTTAACAGTGTTAACAGAGAGTATCAGATGTGGTACCTGCCAGTGTCAGACAAGCTAGGTTAAAGAAATGGGAAAAATGGTGCCCACCAGCACCTCTGACACAAGAGCAAGTTCCAACAGATTCCTGTCCCTCCAGCACCTACTCTAAAATTAGTCAATGGTAGTACCTTCAAATATGACCTAAGTGCTTTTCAAACTGCTGCCTCTGTGCCCAAACTCAGAAAGAGAACAACCTGGGTTTCCTTCTGTCCTTTGTCTCTCCCACATGTAAGCCTCACTGGTTTTCAAAGCCAGAGGTTATGAGGGCTCCTCTTCCTGGTTCAGGCCAACCAAGCTAAGGCTTAGACCCTTTACTCTTTGGGGATGACTTCTCTAGTTGTGATAATCCTCCCATTCATGATTTACTGCATGAGGAGTAGGGAGTAGAGTAGGTTCTAAGCTTAGTCTCTATCCCTCCTACCTGTTTCAATATGGCTCTACTTTATATCTGGAGCTGTAGAAAACCTGTCCTGCTAGTCTTGAGGTGGTTCTCAGAGATAGTGGTTCTATATGTAGTTGCAGATTTGGTGTCAATGAGAGGAAGTGAGCTAAGGATCTTCCTATTCCAACATCTTGTACTTGAAGCCAGGAGCCTTGCCCTTGAATACCAGTTTAGCTTGTCCATAAAAACTCATTTCTTGTGGTTTGGGTGATTCCCCCACAAGAAACGTACCTCTGGATGGGATGACCTGAGTCACTGCCTCATATTTTCTTACTCATTCAGCTACTATATGTCTTTTGATTGGATCATTCGATTCATTTACATTTCAGATTATTATTGATAGGTACTTATTTATTGCCATTTTATTCTTTTGTAAATTTTATTTTAATCATTGTTCAAGTACAGTTTTCTGTACTTTACTCCTATTCCAACCCATCCACCCATCCCTCCCCACCTCCCTCCCATTTCCAACCCCCATAGTTTTTGACCGTGTGTCCTTTATATTTGTTCCTGTGAACCCTTCCCATTCCCCCTAAAATTCTCTCCCCTCTCCTCTCTGGTCACTGTCAGCCTGTCCTCTATTTCAGTGTCATTGACTATATTTTGCTTGTTTCACTGTTTTGTTGTTTAGGTTCCTGTTAAAGGTGAGATCATATGGTATTTGTCTTTCACTGCCTGCCTTATTATGCTTAGCATAATGCTTTCCAGCTCCATCCATGCTGTTGCAAAGGGTAGGAGCTCCTTCTTTCTTTCTGCTGCAGAGAATTCCATTGTGTAAATGTACCATAGTTTTTTTGATCCACTCATTTGCTGATGGGCACTTAGGTTGCTTTCAGCACTTAGCTATTGTAAATTGTGCTGCTATGAACATTGGGGTGCAAAGGTTCTTTTAGATTGGTCATTTTTTGGATTCTTAGGATAGAGTCCCAGCAACGGAATTGCTGGGTCAAAAGGCAGATCCATTTTGAGTTTTCTGAGGAAGTCCCATACTGTTTTCCACAGTGGTTGTACCAGTCTGCAGTCTCACCAACAGTGCACTGGGGTCCCCTTTTCTCCACAACCTCTCCAACACTTGTTGTTTGTTGCTTTGCTTATGATGGCCATTCTGACTGGTGTGAAGTGGTATCTCATTGTGGTTTTAATCTGCATCTCTCTGATAGCTAGTGATATTGAACATCATTTCATGTGTCTTTGGATCCTCTGTATGTCCTTCTTGGAGAAGTGTCTGTTCAAGTCCTTTGCCCATTTTTCAATTGGGTTGCTTGTCTTCTTAGAGTGGAGCTGTGTAAGTTCTTTATATATTTTGGAGATTAAACCCTTATCTGAGGTGTCATTGGCAAATATGTTTTCCCATACAGTTGGTTCCCTTTTTATTTTGATACTGTTTTCTTTAGCTGTGCAGAAACTTTTTATTTTGATGAGATCCCATTTGTCTATTCTTTCCTTTATGTCTCTTGCTCTAGGGGACATGTCAGTAAAGAAGTTTCTGCGTGATATATCTGAGGTTTTCCTACCTACATTCTCCTCTAGTACTTTAATGGTGTCACGATTTATATTTAAGTCTTTTATCCATCTTGAGTTTATTTTTGTATAAGGTGTAAGTTGGTGTTCTAGTTTCATTTTTTTGCACATAGCTGTCCAGTTCTCCCAACACCATTTGTTGAAGAGGCTATTTTTACTCCATTTTATTTTCCTGCCCCCGTTGTCGAATATTAATTGACTGTAGAGACTTGGGTTTATTTCTGGGCTCTCTGTTCTGTTCCATTGGTCCATGTGCCTGTGTTTATGCCAGTACCAGGCTGTTTTGATTGCAGTGGCCTTGTAGTATAGTTTATGTCAGGTATTGTGATCCCTCCTACTTTGCTCTTCTTTCTCAAAATTGCAGCAGCTATTTGGGGTTGATTATGGTTCCATATAAATTTTTGAAGTGTTTGTTCTATGTCTGTGAAATATGCCACTGGTACTTTAATAGGTATTGCATTGAATGTGTAAATTGTTTTGGTTAGTATGGACATTTTGATTATATTAATTCTTCCAATTCATGAACATGTATATGTTTCCATGTTTCTGTTTATATACCATGAATATGGTATATGTTTCCATTTGTTTGTGTCTTCCTTGATTTTTTTCCTCAGTGTTATGTAGTTTTCTTAATACAGGTCTTTTACCTATGTGGTTAGGTTTATTCCTAAGTATTTTATTTTTCTTTTTGCTATATCAAATGGGATTTTTTTCTTGATTTCTGCTTCTGCTGTTTCATTGGTGGTGTACAGAAATGCCTTTGATTTCTGGATATTGACTTTGTATCCCGCTGTTTTGCCAAATTCATTTATTAGGTCAGTCAGCTTTTTGCCTGAGTCTATAGGGTTTTCTATGTACATTATGATGTCATCTGCAAACAGTGACAGTTTTGTTTGCTCCTTTCCGATTTGGATGCCTTTTATTTCTTTTTCTTGTCCGATAGGTGTGGCTAAAACTTCCTGTACTCTATTGAATAGAAGTGGTGAAAGTGGACAGCCTTGTCTTGTTCCAGTTGTATTTTCTTAAGTTTACATTTTTAGTTTTCAAATTTGGGGGCAATATCATTAATTTAACTTAGTTTTCTTATGTTTTTAATGTTTGTGATTATTTGCAATTACACTGATTTTTTGTGCTTTCTTTCCTTTTCTTGATCAGTTTCATAGTAAACTTATTAGCATTGTTAGTCTTTTTTAAGAATCAAACATGGCTTTGTTGATTCACATAACTACATGTATGTTTCATACTTCAGTAATTTCTGCTTTTATGTTATTAATTTCATAAGCTGTGCTTATTGCCATTTTTTCTAACTTCTTGTAATGGACATTGGACTTACTTCTTATAATAAATGAATTCTGCCCTGGCATAGCTCAGTGGATTGAGCGCAGGCTGCGAACCAGGCATCGCAGGTTCGATTCCCAGTCAGGGCACATGCCTAGGTTGTAGGCTGTGGCCCCCAGCAACCGCACATTGATGTTTCTCTCTCTCTCCATCCCTCCCTTCCTTCTCTAAAAATAAATAAATAAAATCTTTAAAAAAATAAAAATAAATAAATATTTCTAATCACTTTTATAAATAAATAAATAAATAAATAAATAAATAAATAAATAAATAAATTCTAAGGCATTTCCCTCTAAGTACTGAGTTGACTATATGGCAAAAATTTTTATTACATGTACTTTTTTTTATGCTACTAAAATGTTTAAAATTTGTTCTTATGATTTATTTTTTAAGTTCAGAATTGTTCAAAATTGTGTGCCAAAATTTCTCAAAATATTGGGTTTTTATATATATATTTTGACTATTGATTACTGTACTTGAAGAACAATTTTAAAAATTTTGTAATTTATTTTATGGCTTAGTGAAACTCCAGTTTTAAAAAGTGAATAATCCACATCTGTCTGAAAAATATATGTTATGAGTTTGTTTGGGGTACTTGAGAATATATTTACATTAGGTGAAGTTTGTTAATCATGTCATTCACTTTTCTACATCTTTATTTTTTGTACTAGTCCCACCTTTCCCATTATGATTGTAGACTTCTATATTTATCCCAGAAGTTCTGTTATTTTTTGCTCTATGCATTTTCATGTTATGTTCTCTGGTGCATCTGATATATTGTCTCTTGTTATCTAAATATCTCCTCTCATTATCTTTAAAATTCTAATTGTAAAAATAAGACGTTGTTTTTTAAATAAAACATAAATTTCCTAATTGGTGAATGAAGTATGTGGAGTGAGGTGTGAGGTAAAGAAGAGAAACACAAATCACTTCTAGTAGTGGGATAATATGTTTTATTCATAATATCCAATTTGTATTTCAATGTTGTATTCTAACTCTAGATGAGGTTACTTGATCTCTTTTTTAACTTCATTTTAAGTATATTTTACTGACTATGCTGCTACAGGAATCCCAATTTTTTCCCCTTTATCCTCTTTCTGCCCTGCACCCCCTACCCTCCAGAATTCCCCACCAACCCCCTGCTTTGTTCATGTCCACTGGTCATACATATAAGCTCTTTGGCTTCTTTGTTTCCTATACTATTATTAACCTCCTCTTGTCTATTTTATGTCTAATTATGCTTCTTATTTCCTGTACCTTTCTCCCCCTTCTTCCTCTCCCCCTCCCCACTGATAACCTTCCATGTGATCTCCATTTCTGTGATTCTGTTCCTGTTCTAGTTGTTTGCTTAGTTTTTGGTCTTGTTTTTTAGGTTCAGTTGTTGGTAGTTATGAGCTTTTTGTCATTTTGCTATTCATATTTTTTATCTTTTTCTATTCCTTAAATAAGTCCCTTTAACATTTCATATAATAAGGGCTTGGTGATGAACTCCTTTAATCGACCTTATCTGGGAAGCACTATATCTGCGCTTCCATTCTAAATGATAGCTTTGTTGGATAGAGTAATCTTGGATGTAGGTCCTTGCCTTTCATGACTTCAAATACTTCTTTCAAGGCCCCTTCTTGCATGTAAGTTTTCTTTTGAGAAATCATCTGATGGTCTTATGGGCACTCCTTTGTAGGTAAATAACTCTCTTCTTTCCTCTTGCTGCTTTTAAGATTCTCTATTTTTAATCTTGGGTGACTTAGTTATGTGTCTTGGTATGTTCCTCCTTGGGTTCAATTTCTTTGGAACTCCCTGGGCTTCCAGGACTCCCTAGAAATCTATTTCCTTCACCATATTGGGGTAGTTTTCCTTCATTTGTTCAAATAAGTTTTCAATTTCTTGCTGTTGCTCTTCTCCTTCTGGCATCCCTATGATTTGGATGTTGGAACATTTAAAGTTGTCCTGGAGGTTCCTAATCCTCTCCTCATTAAAAAAAATTCTTGTTTCTTCATTCTGTTCCATTTAGGTGTTTACTTCTTCCTTTTGTTCCAAATTGTCGATTTGAGTCCCAGTTTCCTTTCCTTCACTGTTGGTTTCCTGTATATTTTGCTTTATTTCACTTTATGTAGCCTTCATTTCATCCTTCATTTTTTGACTGAGCTCAGTCAGTTCTGTGAATATGCTGATTACCAGTGTTTTGAACTCTGCATCAGGCAGATTTTCTATCTCCTAGTCGCTTAGTTCTTTTTCTGGAGTTCTGATCTGTTCTTTCATTTGGGCCATATTTCTTTGTCTCAGCATGCCTGTTATGTTGTAAGGGGTTGGGGCCTTAGGTATTCACCAGGGTTGGTGCAATGCTATTTCCTGTGTTGTAGCACTGTCTATGGGGGAGAATCAGAGAGGAAACAAAGCTGTTCACTAGATCTGTTCTAGCCCCATTTTCCAACAAACTCTCCTGTGAGACTGGGAGTTTCTATTGCTATGGAAACCCCCAGAGTCTTTTATACCTATAAGTTTTGAGTCTTTAGTTTCCCGTTCAGCCAGCCCTGCCTCACCCACTCAGTCTGCTACCTTGCTATGCATCCTCTCTGCTCAGGTGCCCATCTCTGCCCCACCTACCAGGCTGGATGAATATTTTTTTAACTCCTTGGTTGTCAGAGTTCCATGAAGTTTGATTTTCTGGCACTTCTGTTTGTTTATTTTGTTTAAATTTGTTATTATACTTCTTTTATTTATTCAAGGAAGTGAAGTGTTTCTACCCACACCTCCATCTTGGCCAGCACCAATTTACTTGATCTCATAACAAGAATTTTGTTTTTAATGTTTTATCAGAGTCACATTTTTGGAGCACTTCATACCCTAAGACACATCTGGCTGTTTGACACCAACTTTGTATCTCTGTTTATATTCTTTTCCCCCAGTATCATGACATAGACTGAATGTTAGCATCTGGAACACAATCTAGGTATTTAATGATTACACCAATAATAGTACTTACAATATTTCATGTTAAATAATAACACATACGTACATTTCCATTAAATGCTGTGGTAGTCATAGTGCCTATATAATGGTAAATTTAAGAAAAAGTAGTTATTTAAATGTTTTAATTTCTACCTTTTCTTCATTCCAAAAATACTTTTAAGCACATATCAATGCCAAGCATTTTATAATGTGCTGAGGAAGCAGTGGTGAACAAAACAGACAAATATCTGTTCTCAGTGTGCTTATTGTAGTGCACTCTTATAATAAAAAGAAGATGTTTGAATTTCAGGTTTATTCATCTTGCTTAAATTGACCTCATTATTTTCTTCTTATTGGCAGTACATTTTGCTGTGTCTGTTGGAGGTTTCATTTATTTTGCCACCTACTTTCCAGCTGCCAGAATCTCTTCAAATTACGCAGGGATGACACTCACCAAGAAACTGGCTTCCTGTCTCAGTTCAAATATTGTAATGGCACTGGGAACTAAATTCCTAGTCAAGGCAGAAATGGACAGTGAGTATTAACCTTGTAAATTTTGCCATCTCCTCATACGATATTCATAGTTTTAATATTACTGATATCACTAAACTGTCCTTAAAAAATATCACATTACTTTATATCATTACCAATAGTATATAAGTTTCCACATTCCCTCTCTACATTTACCCAACTCTGTTAGGGCCTCCCCATGCTCCTTTTGGAGTTGTCACCTGATGTTTAGGGGTAGAGGATGAAGTTACATGGGTCTGCTTTTAGTAACTTCTTCCTTTTTCCGTCAGTGTAATATCTATGCAAATATCCTTCTAGTCTGTTCTGTAGTAACCATCCATCTCTACTTTTCATTAATTACATTATTTCAAAATTATATATGCCAGTGAACATGTAACATGAGGAAGCGGGTAATGAGAGGAGCCACTGTCTTAACCCATAGTTCTGTTTAGTTTTCTTAAAGCTTATTTTTCTGACTTGTTAGTATATTTTGCTTTTGTTTCACTTATTACTGATTATTTGTTTGTCTTTGGCATAGTAAGAGGCATATTACATGATTACTTGCCCAGATCTCTTAAATTCTAATAGTACAAGAAAGGAGCTGAATAGAATAGAAATCTCTAGAAAATATTAATGTTTTTCACTCTTTAATTATGATGCAGATGAATAGCTTTGTCTCAGTGGGCACCTAAATTAAATGTCGCCTATTATCTCTTAGAAATTGGAATTAAATGGAGTAACATCTTCTCACCAACCACAGTGGAGAATTTTGTCTTTGCCTATATACTGGGAATGTTTTTATTTGATGCTGTCTTGTATGGCCTTGTGGCCTGGTATATAGAAGCAGTCTTTCCAGGAGAGTATGGTGTGCCCAAGCCATGGAATTTTTTCTTGTTGGTAAGTTGTGATGCTTCTGTTCTCAAGAGAGGCAATAATCCTTATGGACATGTTTTATAATTTATATAAAACCCATCATTAGTTAGTTTTGTACTGTCTGTAATTGAATCAATAGGTCAGGTGAAAGAATCATTCTAATTACATTAGGCATATGAATTAAATAGCTCTTTTCTAATATACTATAAAGCTTCCACTGTATATAAATATAAGTGACCCATATATTGTGTCCTGGAACCCTAAGTTTTACAAATTCTGAGTAAATCCATCACTTTTGCAGGCGAGTGTTTTATAAGGGATTGAACTCTTCAGCATAAAATAATAATATAGGATAGGGTCTTTAGATGCTAAAAAGAAGAGGTTTACTTATGTTCCATACCCAGGCACTTACCACCTGGTATATTATTTTGGTTAGCCCATTTTTCTTAGACTCAGAATCATAGCAAAATGGGTAGCATCTATTTCTCACCCTCCCTTCTCACTCTTTTCCTTTATTAGCATTGGCTTATATATTGCTAGGAGAAGATATGACAGAGAGTGATATAATACATTCTGCTATAACTTCAATTTGGAGATATTTTCTTTTGTCTCCCTTGGATAGTTAGGATTTAAATAGAACAATCTGTATGTATAACTTGGTAATTCAATTATAGCTAAGTAGTTGTAAAATTTAATCCCAAGAAATTTTCTGCCTATCTTCATACAAAGGGTAACAGGCTAAATTATTTTCTATTGCTTAATTTTTCTGTGTTTTTGCATTGATTACATTTTTATTACCTTCTTAGCGCTCTCACTGGTTTGGGGAAAAACCTAAGGAAAAAAATAAAGCAAGGCAATTTTGTGAGACCATTGAAAGCAAGTATTTTGAAGCTGAACCTAATGATTTGGTGGCAGGTATACAGGTCCAACATTTGTGCAAGGTATTGTTTCACAGATTTCTTTTTCTTAATGAAACTGATACTTAGTTTAAAGTGTATTGTATGTTTGTTACTGGAAATATCAAGAAAATTATCATATACTAATAACAGGTTATGGCCATTTTGTTTACTTCTTTTGAGAAAGATATAAATGAAATTTATACAGTATATGATAAATCCTTCTCCTTTTTCCAGAATAGAATCAGGTTTTCTATAAACTATACTGGTGGTTTTCTATGAATACTCCAATTTAAAAAAGTAGAGTCTAGAACATCAATTTTCAGTTGGTGTGATGCAAGAATTTTTAAAACATGCAATACCTGCCTACTTAGTCAGGGGCAATGACCTCTTTTCCTTTAGATCGTCAAATTTAAAATGACAACAGCAAACACAATAGCCACCCACTGTGAATGAATCAAAATTATACCTATTTTTGTCAGGTTCTTAAAAAATACATTTTTTTGGTGTGCTGCAGAAATTCAGTTATTAGTTTAAGTATGCCATGAAATGAAAAAGGTTGAAAATCACTGGTCCAGAATATAAATTTCTGTTCACAAGTGTTTTACACCTATCTATTTCTAATCTTCTCTGCCAGGGTGCTCATCAATGGGGGACTCTTGGATCTCACAATCTGTATGGATCAATTGCAGGCATGTAGTATTCAGGAATCCTGTATATTTACTGGCATCTCACTGTCTTTCCAAGGTCTATCTAACTTTGATATGAACTCCTAACCCCATAGCTTCAGGAATTCCAGATCCCTCCATGCAAGTTCAGATAATTTTACAGTTGTTTATACTCCAGTGTGTGATACATGCAGGTCTCTATTTTGGTTATGTCAACCCAGGTAAAAAACCATTTTTTTTTCCTCTCATTGTTGCTTTGGCTATTTGGAGTTTTTTTATGGTTACATACAAATCTAGTAATTTTTTGTTCTATTTCTTTAAAAATGCCATTGGGATTTCATTGGGGATTGCATTAAATCTCTATATTGCTTTGGTTAATACATACATTATAACTAAGTTATTTCTTCCAATCCATAAAATGGAATCAATATATTTTTAATAATATCTTGACTTCCAACTAAGACTGAGGCATAGGTAGACGTACTGTGTCTCCTTGCACAACCAAGATAGGGACAACAACAATTTAGAAATATAATAACAATAACAACAAGAACTGACAGAAAATTGAACTGTATGGAAGTTGAACAACCAAGGAGTTAAAATAGACATGTTCATCCAGACTGGTAGGAGGGGCGGAGTCAGCCAGTTGGGTGTAGAGGGGTCATGGCACAAAAAGTGGTGGGACTGGGCACATAAGGCCACAGTGGGTAGATCCTGGGTAAACAGGCAGTGGCTGGTAGACCACAGCATGGGGTGGCAACCAGCAGACTCAGCAAGGTGGCGATTGTGAAGTGAGGCACTGTGCCCAACTCAGGGTCCCAGTGCATAAAAATAGAATGGACACTGATTCTTGGGGCACTGATTGAAAACACCTGTGGGGGTTGAGTGGCAGAGAGAGACTCCCAGCCTCACAGGAGAGTTTGTTGGAGAGACCCACAAGGTCCAAGAATGTGCACAAGCCCACCCACACGGCAATTAGCACCAGAAGGGCCCAGTTTCATTGGGGGAAGGGGTGGAAGGGACTGAAGTCTGACAGAGGCTGGAGCAAGTACTATTGTTCCCTCTTGGGTCCCACCCCTACATACAGTGTCACAACCAGTGACTGGGTTGCCCCACCCTGGTGAACACCTAAGGGCTCCACCCCTCATACATAACAGGTGCCACAAGACCAGAAAAAAAAAGGCAGAAATGGAAGAACAGATCAAAGCTCCACAGCAAATACAACTAAGTGACCAAGAGATAGCCAATCTATCAGATACACAGTTCAAAACACTGGTGATCAGGATGCTCACAGAATTGGTTGAATTTGGTTTCAAATTAGATGAAAAAATGAAGGCTATGCTAAGTGAAATGAAGGAAAATACAGGGAACCAATAGTGATGGAAAGGAAACTGGGACTCAAATCAATGGAGTGGACCAGAAGGAAGAAAGAAACAACCAAACAGAAAAGAATGAAGAAACAAGAATTCAAAAAAAAAATGAGGAGAGCCTTAGGAACCTCCAGGACATCTTTAAACATTCCAACATCTGAATTATAGGGGTACCAGAAGGAAGAAGAGAAAGAGCAACAAGTGGAAAAGTTATTTAAACAAAAAATAAAGGAGAACTTCCCCAATCTGGCAAAGGAAATAGACTTCCAGGAAGTCCAGAAAGCTCAGAGTCCCAAAGAAGTTGGACCCAAGGAGGAACACACCAAGGCACATCACAATTACATTAGCTAAGATTAAAGATAAGGAGAGAATCCTAGAAGGAGCAAAAGAAAAGGAGGCAGTTACCTACAAAAAAATTACCATCAGACTGTCAGCTGATTTCTCAAAAGAGACCTTACAGGCAAGAAGGGGCTGGAAAGAAGTATTCCAAGTCATGAAAGGCAAGGACCTACATCCAAAATTACTCTATCCAGCAAAGCTTTCATTTAGAATGAAAGGGCAAATAAAGTGCTTCTCAGATAAGGTTAAATTAAAGGAGTTCATCACCACCAAGCCCTTATTATATGAAACACTTAAGGGACTTATCTAAGAAAAAGAAGATAAAAAACATGTACAGGAAGATGATAGCAAACTCACAATTATTAACAACCACACCTGAAACAAAAACAAATTAAGCAACCAACTAGAACAGTAACAGAACCACAGAAATGGAGATCACAGGGAGGGTTAGCAATAGGGCAGTGGGAGGAAGAGAGAGAGGGAAAAGGCACAGAGAATAAGTAACATAGATGGTAGGTAGAAAATAGGGGGAGGGCAAGAATAGTATGGGAAATGTAGAAGCTAAAGAACTTATGACACATGGACATGAACTAAAGGGGGAGAATGTGGGTGGGAGAGGGTGTGCAGGGTGGAGGGGAATGAAGAGGGATAATGGGACAACTATAATAGCATAATCAATAAAATATATTTAAAAATAATATCTTACAGTTTTCACTGTATAGGTCTTTCACATCCTTTGTTATGTTTTATTTCTAGGTATTTTATTCTTTTTGCTGCAATTGCTAAAGGAATTGTTTTTTTTTTATTTCTTTTCCTGAAATGTTATTGTTAGTATGTAGGAATGTAATTTTTTTTTAGATTTTATTTACTTATTTTTAGAGGGAAGGGAGAGGGAGAGAGAGAGAGAGAGAGAGAGAGAGAGAGAGAGAGAGAGAGAGAGAGAGAGAGAAACATCAATGTGCGGTTGCTGGGGGACATGGCCTGCAACCTAGGCATGTGCCCTGACTGGGAATTGAACCTGCGATGCCTGATTTGCAGCCCGCGCTCAATCCACTGAGCTATGCCAGCCAGGGCTGGAATGTAATGTTTTTGTACATTGATTTTATATGCTGCAACTTAACTGTATTTTATATACTATCTAATACTTTTTTGGTTGAGTCTTTAGGGTTTTCTCTATAAAGAATCATATCATCTGCAAAAAGTGACACTTTCACTTCATTCCAATTTGATTGCCTTTTACTTTTTCTGTATTCTGATTGCTCTGGCTAGGAATTCCAGAACTATGCTGAAAGAGTAGATATTCTTGTCTTGTTCCTGATCTTAGAGGAAAAGCTTTCAGTTTTTCACCATTGAGTTTATTAGCTGAGGGTTTGTCATATATGTCCTATTATTATGTCAAGGTACTGTCCTTCTATATCTATTTTATTGAGTGTATTATTTTTATAATATTTTATTGTTCATTCTATTACAATTTCCCAATCCTTCCAACTTTACTCTTCCTCCAACACCTCTTCCCACAGTCAACCTCTCACTATTGTTCATGTCCATGGGTGATGCATGTATGTTCTTTGTCTAATCCCTTCTCCTTCTTCAAACAGTCCCAATCTCTCCCACACACTTACAGCTATCAGTATATTCATTGTTTCTGTTCCTCTGATTCTATTTTGCTCTTTAGTTTATCTTGTTCCTTTGATTCCAGTCAAAGTGAGATCATGTAGTATTTGTATTTTATTGTCTGGCTTATTTCACTTAGCCTATAGTCTCTAATTCCGTACATGTTGTCACAAAAGTAAGAATTCCTTATTTTTTACTGCTGCATAGTATTACATTGTTTAAATGTACCACAGATTTTTATTCACTCATTTATTGATTCCATTGTTTCCTAACATTGGCTATTGTAAATAGTGCTGCTACAAACATAAGAGTACATATATTCTTTTGAATTTGTGTTCCAGGATTCTTTGGATATATTCCCAGAAGTGGAATCCCTGAGTCAAAAGGCAGTTACATTTTTAATTTTTGAGGAAATGCCATACTATTTTCCACAGTAGTTGCACCACTCTACATTCTCAAGAACAATGCACTAGGGTTTCTTTTCACCACATCCTCACCAGCACTTTTTGTTTGTTAATTTATTAATGATAGCCACTTTAGTAGGTGTGAAGTGGTATCTCATTGTAGTTTTAATTTGCATCTTTCTGTTGGCTAGTGATGTTGAACATTTTTTTCATAAGTTTCCAGGTCATCTATATGTCCTCCTTAGAGAAGTGTCTGTTCAGGCACTTTGTCCATTTTTTAATAGGACTGTTTGTGTTCCTGGTGTTGAGACATATCAGTTCTTTATATATTTTCAAGGTTAAACCTTTGCCCAATGTATCATTGGTAAATATTTTCCCCCATAAAGTGGGTTTTCTTTCATTTTTGCTGAATGGTTTCTTTAGCTGTACAGAAGCTTTTTAATGTGGTGTGTTTGTTTATTTTCTTTTGTTTACCTTGCCCTTGGAGATATATTGGCAAAAATATTGCTATGGGAGATATCTGAAATTTTACTGCCTATATTCTCCTCTAGAATTTTTTATGGTATAGTGACGTATATTTAAGTCTTTTATCCATTTTGAATTTATTCTAGTGTATGGTATAAGTTGGTGATCTGTTTTCATTTTTTTTTTTGTAAGTACTAGTGCAATTCTCCCAATACCATTTACTGAAGAGACTGCCTTTACTCAATTGTACGCTCCTACTTCCTTATCAAATATTAATTGGTCATAAAGTAGTGGATTTATTTCTGGGCTTTTAATTTTGTTCCACTGATTTATTTATCTATTCTTATGCCAGTCCAAGACTGTTTTGATTACAGTGACCTTATAGTATATTTTGATATCAGGTATTGCGATCACTCCAACTTTGTTCTTTCTCAAGATTGCTAAGGTTATTTGGGGTCTTTCTGGGTTCTATGTAAACGTTTGGAATATTATTTTCTAGAACTGTGAAATATGCCATTGCAGTTGTAATAGAAATTGCACTGAACATGTAGATTGCTTTGGGTAGTATGCACATTTTAATGATGAAATGTTCTGGAAATATCAATTAAATCCTTTCAATCTGGTGTATTATTTAAGGTTGCTGTTTTCTTGTTTATTTTTCATCTGGAAAATCTATACAATGGTGACAGTGGGTTGTTAAAATCCCTTATAATGACTCTATTGTTGTTAATCTCCTCCTTAAAGTCCACCAAGATATTCTTTTTTTTTTATTTTAATCATTGTTCAAGTACGGTTTTCTTCCCTTTACTCCCAATCCAGCCTACCCAACCCTCCCTCCCAACTTCCCTCCCATTACCACCCTCCCCCTGGTATTTGTCCATGTGTCTTTTAACTTTGTTCCTGTAAACCCTTCCCCTTTTCCCCTGAAACTCCCTCTTCTCTCTCCTCTGGTCACTTTCTGCCTGTCCTCTATTTCAGTGTCTTTGACTATATTTTGCTTGTTTCACTATTTTGTTGTTTAGGTTCCTGTTAAAGGTGAGATCATATGGTATTTGTCTTTCACTGCCTTCCTTATTATGCTTAGCACAATGCTTTCCAGCTCCATCCATGCTGTTGCAAAGGGTAGGAGCTCCTTCTTTCTTTCTGCTGCAGAGAATTCCATTGTGTAAATGTACCATAGTTTTTTTGATCCACTCATTTGCTGATGGGCACTTAGGTTGCTTTCAGCACTTAGCTATTGTAAATTGTGCTGCTATAAACACTGGGGTGCATAGGTTCTTTTGGATTGGTCATTTTAGGATTCTTAGGATAGAGTCCCAGCAATGGAATTGCTGGGTCAAAAGGCAGATCCATTTTGAGTTTTCTGAGGAAGTTCCATACTGTTTTCCACAGTGGTTGTACCAGTCTGCAGTCTCACCAACAGTGCACTGGGGTCCTCTTTTCTTCACAACCTCTCCAACACTTGTTGTCTGTTGCTTTGCTTATGATGGCCATTCTGACTGGTGTGAAGTGCTATCTCAGTGTCATTTTAATTTGCATCTCTCTGAAGGCTAGTAATGTTGAGCATCCTTTCTTATATCTATGGGTCATCTGTATGTCCTCCTTGGAGAAGTGTCTGTTCAGGTCCTTTGCACAATTTCAAATGGATTGTTTGTCTTCCTGGAGTGGAATTGTGTGAGTTCTTTATATATTTTGAAGATGAAACCCTTTTTTAAGGTATCATTGACAAATACATTTTTCCTTATGGTTGGTTTCCTTTTCATTTTGCTGATGTTTGCTTTAAACATGCAAAAGTTTTTCAATTGATGTCATCCCATGTGTTTACTCTTTCCTTTATGTCCCTTGCTTTAGGGGACTTATCGATGAAAATACCGCTGCATGGGATATCTGAGATTTCCCTGCCAGTGTTTTTCTCTTGGACTTTTATGGTGTCACAACCTATATTGTGCATTTAAGTAGTTAAGTATTTTTAAGTATATTTAATTGTTTTAATTTATATTTAAGTATTTTATCCACCTTGAGTTTATTTTTGTGTATGGTGTACATTGGTGCTCAACTTTCCATTTTTTGCATGTGGCTTCCTAATCTCCCAACATCATTTATTGAAGAGGCTATTTTTACTCCATTTTATACTCCCTTTGTCAAATATGAATTGACCCTTGAGACTTAGGTTTATTTCTAGGCTCTCTATTCTATTCTGTTGGTCTATGTGTCTGTTTTTATACCAGTACCATAAAGTTTTAATTAGAGTGACCTTGTAATAGAGTTTTATACTAGCTACTGTGATACTGCCTTCTTTGTTCTTCTTTCTCAGAATTGCTCAGACTCTTTGGGGTTGTTTACAGTTCCACATAGATTTTTGAAACGTTTGCTGTATATCTGTGATATATATCATTGCTATTTTAATATGGATTGTGTTGAATCTATAAATTTCTTTGAGTAATAGGACCTTTTAATGATGTTAATTCCTCCAATCCATGATCATGGCATATACTTCCATTTATCTCTGTCTTCCTTAATTTCTTTCCTCAGTGTTCTGTAGTTTTTTAGTACAGGTCTTTTACCTCCTTAGTTAGGTTTATTCATAGGTACTTTATTGTTCTTGTTGCTATAATAAATGGGAATTTTTCCTCATTTCTGTTTCTGATATTTCATTGTTGTACCAGTGTACAAGTATCCTGCTGTTTGCCAAGTTCACTAATTGGGTTGAGTAGTTTTTGGTGGAGTGTATAGGGTTTTCTATGTACACTATCACATCACCTGCAAACAATGAGTTTTACTTCCTCTTTCCCAAGTGGATGCCTTTTATTTTTATTCTTTTCTATTCTTTTTATTTTTTTATTATTGTTCTAGTGGTTTTCTGCCTTTTCCTCCCATCCCTCTCCACCACCCCAACCTTCCCTGCATCCCTAACCTGTTTCCACCCCCCTTGTTATTGTCCACTTGTCCTCCATAATTGATCCTGTAGACCCTTCTTCCTTTTCCCCCTTTATCCCCTCCCCTCTCCCCTTCAGTCACTGTCAGCCTGTTTTCAATTTCAAGTTCTTTGGTGATACTTTGCTTGCCAGTTCATTTTGTTGATTAGGTTCCTGTTAAAGGTGAGATCATATGGTATTTGTCTTTTACATCCTGGCTTATTTCACTTAGCATAATGCTTTCCACTTCCATCCATGCTGTTACAAAGGGTAGGAGCTCCTTCTTTCTTTCTGCTGCATAGAATTCCATTGTGTAAATGTACCATAGTTTTTTGATCCATTCATTGACTGATAGGCACCTAGGTTGCTTCCAACACTTGGCTATTGTAAATTGTGCTGCTATAAACACTGGGGTGCATAGGTTCTTTTGGATTGGTGTTTCAGGATTCTTAGGGTATAATCCTAGTGGTGGAATTGCTGGGTCAAAAGGCAGATCCATTTTGAGTTTTCTGAGGAAATTCCATACAGTTTTCCATTGTGGTTGCACCAGTCTGCAATCCAACCAACAATACAGGGGTTCCCTTTTCTCTGACACCTATTGTTTGTTGCTTTGTGTATGATGGCTATTCTCACCAATATGAAGTAGTATCTCATTGTGGTTTTAATTTGCAACTCTCTGATGGCTAGTGATACTGAACATCATTTCCATTCCCTCCATTCAGTTGTGAAGTGTGGGAGTTCCTTCTTTCTTTCTGCTTGAAAGAGTGTAGTGTTCCATTGTGTTAATGTACCACAGCTTTCTGATCCACTCATTTACTGATGGGCACTTAGGCTGTTTTCAGCACTTGACTATTGTAAATTGTGCTGCTATGAATATTGGAGTGCATATGTTCTTTTGAATTGGTGTCTCAGAATTCTTAGGGTATAATCCCAGTAGTGGAATTGCCAGGTCAAAAAGCAGTTCTATTTTTAGTTTTTTTGAGGAAATTCCATACTGTTTCCCACAGTGGCTACACCAATCTACATTTGCACCAACAGTGTACTAAGGGATTCCTGAAACATCAATTCAAAAGAGCCTATTCACCTCAATATTCATAGCATACCAGTTTGCAATAGCTGAGTGCTGGAAGCAACTTAAGTGTCCAGCAGTAAATGAGTGAACATTTACACAGTGGAATACTATGCAGCAGAAAGAAATAAGGAGCTCCTACCCTTAATGCCAGTATGGATGGATCTGGAGAGCATTATGCTAGGTGAAATAAGCCAGGCAGTGAAAGAAAAATACCATACAACCTCACCTGTAAGTGGAACCTAATCAACAAAACAAACAAGCAAGTAAAATATAACTGGAGACATTGAAATAAAGAACAAACTGATAGTGATCAGGGCAGGGGAGAGGGATGATGGGGGAAAATAGGAGAAGGGCCATCAGGGAACATGTATAAAGGATACATGAACAAAACCAAAAGAGGGTACAATCAAGGGTAGGAGGCAGGAATGGGTGGGATGGGGGGGCATGGTGGGGTGAAAATGAAGACAGCTATATTTGAACAATACAAAAATTAAGTAATTAATTTTTAAAAAAGAAAACACCAGAAAAATGAAAAGGGAATTAATCATATGGGAAAATACATTTGCCAATGATACCTAAGATAGAGTTTGATCTCCAAAATATATAAAGATTTCACATGACTCCACTCCAGGAAGACAAGCAATGCTATTAAAAAATGGGCAAAAGACTTGAACAGATACCTTTCTAAGGAGAACCTACAGAGGGTCCAGACATATGAAAGGATGCTCCACATCACTGGCCATCAGAGAGATGCAAATTAAAACCACAATGAGATAACCACTTCACACTGCTCAGAATGGCCATCATAACCAAATCAACAAACAAGTGCTGGCAAGGTTGTGGAGGAAATGTAGGAACTCCATTTTAGATGTAGTCACTTAAGCATTCATACAAGTGGAGACTTCAAATAAGCAGTTACCCAAGTCTGGTGCTTGGGCCTAGGGAGAAAATAGAATGAGAACACCTAGCTAGAAAACACCCGTTTCCATTTGGGGGTGAAAAAGAAAGAGCACTTTCTTTTTGTTACACAGGGTATTTTGTCTTTATTCACCATCAGTGGCATAAATTGACAGGAGCATACACTTTAACTCTGAATGAAATTGGCTTGAATACCAACTTTTCCATTTAAATGCTGTTTCTTAAGCTGTTTTCACTTCGTATTCATTAAAAATTTAACCAAAATTTTCTCAGTAATTTGTATAGTGCCTGTTTTGGCTCCAGCTAAACAAATATTTATATACCATATCTCCTTGAAGGCATATATGTTTTCTAAAATTTAAACCTAGTTGTTTCCCTGGAAAACTCATCACTCTGATGGGTTCAAGAAAAGTTGTGATTTTGTAGATTACTATATACTTGTTTGTGAGAGCAAGAATGATTTGCTTTCCATATTTTTGCTTCTTAAGCAGAAACACTGCTAGTCTACGCGTAAGAAATTTGAGATATGCTATGTCCAGCTATGCATGTTTTTAATAGGCTGTTCTTTAAATTAGGACAAAGGCATTGACTGAAAAAGATTTGGGCATTATCAACTTCAAGATGGTAATAAAAACAAAGCAAGAATGGATGAAATTGCTCAGGGCATATTTATAGATTGACTGTGAAATTCTAAAACTTTCTTTATGCCTTCAAATATTTTTTTTCCTTTTCACAGTTTTGTCTTTCTTGCATTTTGATTTTTTTTCTCATAAGATTATGTGGTATTTTTCTTTACAGATAGTTCTTATGAATGTTTGTCCCTCCTAAGTGATAGGTATAGATAAAATTAGTATTTTTTGGTTTCTCTCTCACAGGAATTCCGAGTGCAGAATACTACCAAAGTCGCTGTAAAAGACTTGTCTTTGAATTTATATAAAGGTCAGATCACTGTTCTTCTAGGACATAATGGGGCAGGGAAATCCACTACTCTGTCTATTCTTTCAGGTATGTATTTAGCTCTGTTCAGAAAGTGTCCTCACATAGACACTGTAGATTATGCTTACAAGACTTTTGTGAATCCTCTTGATATTAACAGTTCAGTTATTTCAGTGATATGTAAAGTTATTTAGTAATACTCTATCTTTTAAAGTTGTAAACAATGTCTGTTTTAGTTTTCAGAGAAATCTTTATTTATTTATTTTTATTGTTGTTTAAGTACAGTTGTCTCCATTTTTCCCTCACCATTCCCCTACCCATCCTCACCTCCCACCCTCAATGCTACAATACTTTGGCTTGGTCCATGTGTCCTTTAAACATGTTCCTTGATGACCCTTCTCCTATTTTCCCCCATTATCCCTCTCCCACCTCTGGTTACTGTCAGTTTGTTCTTTATTTCAGTGTCTCTGGTTATATTTTGCTTGTATAAAGTTGTAAATAACTTCTCATGAGAGATAGCAGGTATCAGATTTTGCAAAGACATCAAAGTGGCCATTGTAAACATGTTCAAAGAATTAAAGGAAACCATGATTCAAGAAATAATGGGAAGTATGGAAACAATATCTCATTAAGTTTGAAATATTAATAGAAAAATAAACATGTTTAAAAATCAAGTGGGAATTCTGTAGTTCAAAAACACAATAACCAAAGTGAAAAATTCATTAAAGAAGATCAAAGAGGATTAGAATTATCAGAATGAGAATTAATGAACTTAAACATAGATTGACAGAGATTATGCAGTCTGAATAGCAGGAAGGAAAAAGAATTAAGAAAAATTACCATGGGTAAAGGATCCAAGATGGCATGAGAGTAAGTGGAAGATACATTCACCTCCTCCCTGGACCAAACTGGAATCACAACTAAATTATAGATCAATGAACATGAATAACTAACTGAAGATTAGCTGAACAGAAGTCTTACAACCAAGGATTTACAGAAGGAATCACTTTGATACTGGTAGGAAGGGCAGAGAGGCAGAAAGGGCTGGCCCCAAACACATGTGAGGCCATTGAGAATACAGAGGAATATCTCAGCTGCAAAGGTCCCCCATGAGGAGTGGAACTCCACACTGAGCTTCTCAGCATAGAATATGAGAGCTGGGAAGAGGAGTCCACATAAATTCTGGCTGAGAAAATCAGCAAGAATTCTGTCTTTCAGGGACAGACGGAAGTCCACTCAAAACCCAGGCACCCTCTTAAAGGGCCAACACACAAAATCTTATTTTCAGCCACTCCCCTAGGCTCTGATGGAGACAGGGTGGCTCAGAGAACACTGGAGTATTGCAAGGAGAGACTGTGTTGTAAGGCTTCAAGGAGAGAGCTGGAGGGGCACAACCAGGGTCCCCGTTCTGAGTCCTTCTCCCACAGATGCCATCTTTCCTGGGTCAAGCACTCCTCTCCATACAACATCAGCCTGGAGGAATGAAATAGTCTGCCTGTTCCCTGTTGCCCTAGTCTGTCTATCTTATGTCCTATAGTGTAGACTTTTTTAGAAGGCTCTTCAGTAGGTCTGGGAAGACTGGGGTGGAATCAGAGACTGAGCTGTGTGGTTTTTGGGCAAGGGCCATTCACCCTCCCCAGTGTACACCTAACCAGCACTGCCCACACACAGGAAATCTACTAACCTCATCCTCCTGAATCTCAGTGGCCCTTTCCTGCTGATATTGTGCCCTGAAAAGAAATGAGTTGGCTATCTCCAGCTTGGCCATCACCAGCATATCCCCACGATGCAGACTTTCATGGAAGACTCCCAGGGATATCTAGAAGAACTGTGGGAGTCTCAGTTGTGTAGCTCTAGAGCAGGGGCCATTTGTCCCTTGAATGCCCTACAAGTACCACCATATCTGTGCAGAGCCCTCCCTTCACATGGACAAATCTTGGTCTGTTTGGTCCTGATGAACTCTGCTAGCCTCACCTTGATGACTCCCTGAGACCCCACCTCACAACAAAAGTCTATGGGCACCCAGCAGGTGGTGAGTGGCCTTGGTGCACCCCGGTAATTTTGCCGAGTAGCCTCAGACACAGCATTGACTTTCGAATTTGATTATGTATCAGTCTGGTGAATACAACTCATCCCTATTTGGTGACTCACTGAGAACCTACCTCATGCAACTCACATAATACCAGAAGTTCTTTCAGTAACTGAGCATAACAGGCAACCAGCAGGCAGAAGTTCAGCTTGGGGTGCCTTGGGCCTTTATGCTGACCTACCCCAGGGATTGGTGCTGGTGGAAACCAGCCTTGGTGCACAGCTTGGCTGATTATTTGCACACCCACAAGCTGCAGAGGCAGTCAAAAACCTTGGGTCACTGTAAGAGGACCCAAATGATAGCTGAGGGCCAGTTAAAGGAATGACCCAACATTGAAATGTGCCAGAATCATGGCCAACAGGCCCCAGAACCAATACACCTGGTGGCAGGCTTCACACCATATAGAGCATGACCCAAGTAGATCCACAACAGCACACCCAGAAGGTCTCAGTAGGCACCAACTCTGCTGTGACCAATTCTGCTTTGTGCAGTCAGCCCTGGCACAGTAGCTTATGCACTATGGTCAGGGCTGATCCTCATACTTAACAAAACTGAGGGTCATCCCCACCCTCCAGAAGGACCAAAGTAATCAAAACTCAACTACAACAGGACTCACATACCCCCCCCCCCCGAAGAATGGACATTCCTGGAGCACCTACCTCAGTTGATTAGGGAGCCTGCACCACTGAGCTTCACAAGATACCTGCTATGTAAAGCCACCATATCAAGACTAGAAGACATAGCAGACCTACCTAATATACAGAAACAAATAGAGACAGACAGCCAAAATGGGAAGACAGAGAAACACACCTCAAATGAAAGAAAAGAAAAAAATCCCCAGAAAAAGAAAGAAAATAGAGGCAAGCAATCTGCCACATACAGAGTTCAAAATAATGGTTATAAGAATCCTCAAGGAACTTAGTGAGAACTTCACCAAAGAGATAGAAAGGGTAAAAATGACACAGAAGCTATAAAAAGTGCCAGTCTTAATAAAGAATACAATATCTGAAATAAAGTATACACAAGATAGAATCAAAAACAGACTAGATGAAACAGGGAATAAATTAGTGATTTATAAGAAAAGGTAGCAGGAAACTTCCAGTTAGAGCAGAAAAGGGGGGAAAGTAATTTTTAAAAAGGAGGATAGTTTAAGGGACTCTGATACAACATGAAGCATAACAATATACACTTAGTAGGAGCACAAGAAGGAGAATAGAGCAAGAAATTGAGGACATGTTTGAGGAAAGTATGACCGAAAACTTTCCTAACCTGGTGAAGGGAAAAGACACACACATCAAGGAATCACAGAGAGTCCCAAACAAGATGAATCCAAAGAGGTCCATACCAAGACACACTCTAATAAAAATAGCAACACTCAAAGACATAGAGGGAATCTTAAAAGCAACAAAAGAAAGAGATTTACCTACAAGGGAGCTCACATAAGACCACCAGCTGATTTTAGAAACATTTCATACCAGAAGGGATTAGCATGAAATATTTAAAGTGAAGAAAAGCAAGAATCTAAAACCAAGACTAATCTTGCAAGCAAGGGTATCATTTAAAATTGATGGAGAAAGAGCTTCTCAGACACACACACACACACACACAGACACACACAAAGCAAAAAAACTAAAAGAGTTCATTACTACCAAATCAATATTGAAAAAAATGCTAAAGAGACTTCTTTAAGAAGAAGAAAAAAATAAAAGGAAGATAATTATAAAGAAAATACAGCAATATATACATACCTACCAATAATTACTTTAAATGTAAATGGATTAAATATTCCAATCAATGCATACAAAAGCTAAATTGATAAGAAAACAAGAACTGAATATATTTAGTCTACAAGGGACTCACCTCAGCATGAAACACTCAGACTGAAAGTAAATGTATGGATATATTGTTTCATGTAAATGGAAATTTTTTAAAAGTTGGGGTAGCAATAGTTGTATCAGACAAAATAGGCTTTAAAACAAAGGATCAGCCCAACAAGAGAATACAACACCTTTGTACACATCTATGAACCCAAAACAGGAGCACCTAAACATTTAAAGCAAATCTTGATGGATATAAGGAAGAGATCAACAGTAATACAGTTGGGAATTTTAACACCCCATGTCATCAAAGGATAGATATCACAGACAGTAAACAAGGAAGCAGTAACCTTAAATGACACACTAGATCAGATGAATTTAATTAATATCTTCAGAGCATTAAACACCCAAGCAGCAGAATATACATTCTTTTCAAGTACACATAGAACTATTTTCAGGATAGACCACATGTTAGGACACACAAAAAAAGCCCCAATAAATTTAAGAAGATTGAAATCATTTTAAACATTTTCTCTGACCACAATGATATGAAACAGAAATCAATTTAAAAAATCTGAAAAACACATAAAAACTTAGAGGTTAAATAATATAATACTGAACAATAAATGGCTTAACAGTGAGGTCAAGGAAAAAAATGAAAAGACACCTTGAGATATATGAACGTGAAAACTAAACAAAACCAAATCTAGGAAAGCAATTTTAAGAGGGCAATTCATAGCATTAGAGGTCTACCTCAAGAAACAAGAAATGTTTCAAGTAAACAACCCAACCTTACACTTGAAGAAACTAGAAAAAGAATGACAAGCAAAGCCCAAAGTGAGTATAAGAAAGTAAATAATAAAGATAAGAATTGAAATAAATGAAATAGAGTCTAAAAATAATATAAAACATCAGTGGAAGACAATATTGAAAACAATTATATGTCAACAAATCCAACAATCTGGAAGAGGGGTGTCAAACCCATTTTCACCAGGGGCCACATCAGCCCCACGGTTGCCTTCAAAGAACTGAAATAATTTTAGGGCTGTATAAATGTCCTGGTTATAGGACTGTATAAATCTTCTTAACTGTTAAGGAGTTGAAATTACATTTGGCCCTTTGAAGTCAACTGTAAGGCTGATGTGGACCCTGGTGAAAATGAGTTTGACACCCCTGATCTGGAAGAAACAGATAAATTCCTGGAAACATACAATCTTCCAAAACTGAATCAAGAAGTAACAGTCTGAACAAACTGATTACTACAAATGAAATTGAAGTGTTAATAAAAAAAATCTTCCAACAAACAAAAGTCCTGAACCAGATGGCTTCACAAGTGAATTTTACCAAACATTTAAAGAACTAACACCTATCCTTCTCAAACTATTTTTAAAAATTCAAGAAAAGGGATGACTCCCAAGCTCATTTTACAAGGCCAGCATTATCCTAATTCCAAAACCAGATACACACTACAAAGAAAGAATATTGTAGTCCTCGTTGATGAATATAGATGCAAAAATCTTAGCAAACCAAAATCAGCGATACATTGAAAAAAAAGCATACACTATAATCAAGTGGTATTTATTCTTGGGATGTGATGTTAGGACAATATAAATTTTTAATTAATGTATTATATCATATAAACAAAATGAAAGAAAAATCACATTATCATGTCAGCAAATGCAGAAAAAATTGACAAAATTCAATAACCATTTATTAAATAAACTATCAGCAAAGTGGAACTAGATGGAACATATCTCAATATAATAAAGCCCATGTATGAATACCCACAGCTAACATGATACTCAATAAGAAAAAACAAAAGGAACAAAAGTATTTACCTTAAAAACAGGAATAAGACAAGAATATTTGACTTTACCACTCTCATTCAACATAGTACTAGATGTTCTAACCACAGTAACCAGATGAAAAGAAGAAATAAAAGGCATCCAAATTGGAAAGGAAAAAATAAACTGTCATTATTTGCAGATGACCAGATATGTATGTAGAGAACCTTAAAGATTTCACAAAAAAACTATTATTACTGATAAATGAATTCAGTAAATTAGCAGGATACAAAATAAATATACAGATTGTATTTTATACACCAGTAATGAACTATCAGACAGGGAAACAAAGAAAATAATCTCATTTTCAATTGCATCAAAAAGTAAAATACCTAAAAATAAATTCAAGCAAGGTTGTAAAAGACCATACACAGATTATTATGATGCTGAATAAAATAATTGAAAAACATACAAATAACTGGAAGCTTATAGGGTGCTCACGGGTTGGAAGATGTCACATCATTAAAAATGTCCATAATACCCAAATTTATCTATAGATTCAACTCCATGTATATCAAAATACCAACAGCACATTTCACAGAACTAGCGCTAATATTTCAAAAGTTTATATGAAACCACAAAAGACCCTGAATAGCCATGGCAATCTTGAGAAAGAACAAAGTTGGAGGAATCATGCTATCTGATATCAAACTATACTACAAGGATATATAATCAAAACATGGTACTGGCATAAAAACAGACATGTAGATTAATGGACTAGGGAGTCCAGAAAATGAACCCATGTCTATATTGTCCATTAATATTAGGCAAAATAGGCAAGAACATACCATGGAGTAAAGATAGTCTATTCAATAAATGGTGTTGAGAAAATTGGGCAGATACTTGCAAAAAAAATGAAAGTAGACCACCTGCTTATACCATATACAAGAATAAAGTCAAAATACATTAAGGACTTTAATGTAAGACTCATACCCATAAAATTTCTAGAAGAAAACATAGTTGTAAAATCTCAGACATTTCTTTTACTCATATTTTTTCTGATGTGAATTGTCAGGCAAGGGAAACAAAAGAAAAAAATAAACAAATGGAACTACATCAAAGTAAAATGTTTTTGCACAGCAAGGGAAATTACCAACAAAACAAAAAGGTAACTTATTAACAAAGGTAAGGGGTTACTGTTCAAAATTTATGAAGAACTCAAAAATTCAACACTAAAAAATCCCAAACAACCCAATTAAAAAATTAACAAAGGACATAAATAGATACTAACCAAACAAGACATAGAGACAAACAATAGACAGATAAAAAGATGCTCAATGTCACTAATTATCAGAGAGATGCAAATTAAAACCACAATAAGATATTACTTCACACCTGCCAGAATGCCCACCATTAATAAATCAACAAAGAACGAGTGCTGGTAAAATGTGGAGAAAATGGGAACCCTCATGTACTGTTTATGGGAATACAGATCAGTACAGCTACTGTGGAGAACAGTATAGAATTACCTCAAAAATTAAAAATGGAACTGCTTTCTGACCCAGCAATTCCACTTCTGGAAATATGTATATATCCTAAGGATCATTAAACATGAACAAATACATGCATGCATATGTTCCTTGCATCGTTATTCACAATTGCCAAACTATGGAAGCAACCTAAATGTCCAATAGATGAGTGGATTAAAATAAAGTGGTTGTACATTTACACAATGAAATACTACTTGGCAGTAAAACACACACACACACAAATCTTAACCCTTGTGACTGCATGAATGGGCCTAGAGGGTATTATGCTAAGTGAAATAAATCAGTGAGAGAAAGACAAATAGTGTATTATTTCCCTTACATGTGCAATCTAAAGAACAACATCGAGTGGAACCTAATCAACACAGCAAACAAGTAAGCAAAATATAACCAGAGACACTGAAATAAAGAACAAACGACAGTAACTAGAGGGGAGGGAGATAACAGGAAAAAGAAGGGAAAGGGTTGTCAAGGAGCATGTATAAAAGACCCATGGACAAAGCCAAAGCGGGGGAAGGATTGAGAATGGGAAGTGAGGTTGGGTGGGGTGGGGGAAAGTGGTGGTGGGAAAAAGGAGACAGCTGTTCTTGAACAACAATAAAAAAAGTAACACTATATTAAGCAAAAAAAACAACAACTCAGTATTGTATTTTGTTGCTAACGAGCTACTAAAATTGTGCCCCCCACCAAAAAGAAAAAGAACAACACCAACAAACATAACAGAAACAGGTTCACAGATACTGATAGTTGCCAGACAGGATGCAGTTTGGGGAACTGGACCAAAAAGATGAAGGGGTTGAAATATCTATATTAGTAAAAACAAAATACTCATGGAATGTAACATACAGCATAAGAAATATAGTCAATAATATTATATTAATGATGTATGGTGGCAGGTAGGTACTTGAAATATCAAGGGGAACACCATGTAAAGTATATGATTGTTTAACCACTATGTTGTATAACTGAAACTAGTACAAGATAATATTGAATGTCCAATGTAATTGAAAAATAAAATTGCATATATAAAATAATAAATATTAACAGCATCTCACATTGGGGGAAGGCCCACCCCTGCTGCTGTGGATGAGAATAAGTCTACCAAGATATGATGTGCTTGGGGAGGAAAGGTGACCAATCTCTCAGAAATGAAGGGTCTCAAACACCTCCTTCCCTGCGTCTTTATTGAGTTCAGCCCACACAGAGATACATAGTATGCATGTAAAGCTCATCAATCAATGTTCAATAGTCATGAAAAGCTGACATTATATACAGAAAATAATTGAAGAAACACAGGGATTATCTCTAGTCAGGGTGGGTGAGATGCTGACAACAGAAGGTTGTTGAGGCATGTATCATGAAGGCATGTATCCCTGCACTTTGAACTCAAACACCTAGTTCATACCAACAGGGCTATCGAGCAAGCCTCAAAGGAAACAATGTAGATTCTTTCTCAAGCCAGATTTGCCCATGGGAGCTGTTCATTCCACTACAAGTCTGCAGCTGCCTCTGGCATTGTTTTCAGGCTGAGTCAGGCAGGGGGAGCAAAGCAGCCAAGAGATTAGTAGACTTCTTACATATAGAATGAGAACTCAGGCTACAACAAAGCCAAGGGGTGATGGTCTTTCTTCCCCTTCTCTATAGTCCCATAAATCCTGCCCTGATGGTCACTTCATGACTGTGCCTGTCTTAGGCTGTTCCTCCCTTGATGAATCTTACCTGTTATTGGTTAACCAGTCATCCACCCAGGCCAACCAGGAGGAAGTGCAAGAGGCAGGAGCAGCACTCCTGCTAAGAGGATAGGTTCTGTCTGCTCAGTGCCTTATGGCCCCAAGGCCTTTTCACTCAACCCTAGCTGTGGGACTCTTTTGTCCATTAATGAGGCTACAGTTCCTGAAACCAGGCAGGATGGCTCCCAACAGTCTCAGAGAAATTTGGCATACCTTTAAGTGAACCAACATATAGGTTATGGAAATGGCAGGAGAGGAGAAAGAGAACAAAGCAGAAAAGGTATTCTGAGAAATAGTAGTTGAAACTTCCCAAATTTGCTGAAAATATTAATCTACATATCCAACAAGCTCCATATAGGATATATGTAAAGAGATCCATACCCAGACACATCATAATAAAAATTCTGACAAAGAGAAAATCTTGGAAGCAGGAGAGACAAATAATTTGCCATGTACAATGGTGCCGCAATAAATGAAGAACGGACTTCTGATTATAAACAATGGAGGCCAGGAAGCAGTGGAACAATATATAAAAAGGGCTGAAAATAAAAAGTGCCAACTCAGAGTGTCTCCTCTCTCAGAAATGAACATGAAATAACACATTTCCAGATAAACAAAACATGAGTAAATTTATTGCTAGCAGACCTGAAGCAAGAAGTTCTTCATCCTGAAAGCAAATAAGCTCATATAGGCATTTGAATACACACACGCACACACAAAACAGAGAGCATCAGTGAAGATAATTATGTAATTATAAAAGCATGAATGAATAGTAATTTTTCTCTTAACTAATTTTAAACAAATTTGTATAAAATATATAACCATCATGTTGATCCTGCAACATCTAGAACTAAGAAGGTAGAGGGGAGCAATCCTATTATAAAGTAAGGAAATGGTGGTAGGTGGGAAACATATCCACAGGAACAAGAGAACTAAAAATGATAAAAGGCAAATTAAACCTTCTACAAATGATACATGCTCTCATTTTTCTCAACTTCTCTAATACACATAAAATTATATAAGTAATAATCATAAAAATCTATTGTTGGAATTGTGACATATACAGATGTAGGATGAACAATAGCATAAATGAAAGAGTGAACAAAGCTATATAAGAGTAACGATTCTATAGCTCTCTTAAATTACACTATAAAGTTGAAATAGTTAGCCAAAGAGTTCATTCAGTTTTCTCTATAAGATGATTTTAACAGTGCTTAGTTGTCTTTAACTCCACTCAAAATAATTTTGTTAGATTGTATTGCAACAGCTGTCATATCAGCGTGCATTTAAAAAAAACAACATGAAAATTGGTGAATTTTTGTGTAGCCATTTTAATACTGAAGATGGAAGAAAATAAGTAACACTTTTTGGCATATTATTCTTTATTATTTCAAGAAAGGTAAAAATGCAACAGAAATGCAAAAACAATTGTGCAGTGTTTGAAGAAGGTGCTATGGCTGAGTAGTATTTTATTTTATATATGTACCACATCTTTAAGTATCCATTGAAGGACATTAGTGGTTTCTTTGTGTTGGCTATTGTAAAAAATGCTGTAATAACCATATATATCTATCTTTATGAATAAGTGTTTTCAAAAATTGTTGGTAAATAACCAGAGGAAAGATTGCTAGGTCATATGGTAGTTCTGTTCTTAATTTTTGAGGAACTTCCATATTGGTTTTTCAGTGACTGCACCAATTTACATTCCCACAAGCAGTGTATGAGCGTTCTCTTTTCTTCCCATCCTCTCCAACATTTATTTCTTCCATTTGAATAGACATTTCTTTGTTTTATTGTTCAGTTATAGTTGTCCCACCTTTTCCCCCATTGCTCACCGCTGCCCCATCCCTCCCCACTCCCACAGTCAATTACCAACAATTGTCCATGCCCATGAGTCTTCTATTCATGTTCCTTTGCTTGCCCTTTCCCATTCTTTCCCCCATTATCCCCTCCCTTCCCCCTCTGGTCACTGTCAGTTTGTTCATTATTTCCATGCCTCTGGTTCTATTTTGTTCATTTCTTTGTTTTTCTGATTAGGTTCCACTTAAAGGTGAGAGCATATGGTACTTGTCTTTCACTGCCTGGTTTATTTCACTTAGCATAATGTTCTCCAGTTTCATCCATGCTGTCATGAAGGGTAAGAGCTCCTTCTCTCTTTCTGCTGCATGGTATTCCACAGTATAATTGTACCGTAGTTTTTGTGATCCACTCATTTACTGATGGGCATTCAGGTTGCTTCCAGCACTTAGCTATTGTAAATTGTGCTGCTATGAACATTGGGGTCCATAGGTTCTTTTGGATTGGCGTTTCAGGATTCTTAGGGAATAGTCCTAGCAGTGCGATGGCTAGATCGAAAGGCAATTCCATTTTGAGTTTTCTGAGGAAATTCCATACTGTTTTCCACAGTGGCTGTAACAGTCTGCATTCCCACCAACAGTGCACTAGGTTTCCCCTTTCTCGACAACCTCCCCAACATTTGTTGTTTGTTGCTTTGTTTATGATGGCCATTCTGACTGGTGTGAAGTGGTATCTCCTTGTGGTTTTAATTTGCATTTCTCTGATAGTTAGCGATGTGGAGCATCCTTTCATATGCCTGGGCCCTCTATAGGTTCTCCTTGGAGAGGTATCTGTTCAGGTCCTTTGCCCATTTTTTAATAGCATTGCTTGTCTTTCTGCAGTGGAGTCATGTGAGTTTTTAATATATTTTGCAGATCAAACTCTTGTTGGAGATATCATTCGCAAATATGTTTTACCATGCTGTTGCTTCCTTTTCCATTTTGTTGATGTTTTCTTTAGCCATGCGGAAGCTTTTTATTTTGATGTTGTCCCATTTGTTTATTCTTTCCTTTATATCTCTTGCCCTAGAGGATGTATCAGTGAAAATATTGCTGTGTGGGATAGATGAAATTTTCCTGCCTATGTTTTCCTCTAGGACTTTTATGGTGTAGCAATTTATATTTAAGTCTTTAATCCATCTTGAGTTTATTTCAGTGTATGGTGTAAGTCACTGGTATGGTTTCATTTTTTTTCCTGTAGCTGTCCAGATCTCCCAACACCATTTACTGAAGATGCTATTTTTACTCTATTTTATGTTCCTCCCTGCTTTGGCAAATACTGACTGACTGGATTGGCATGGGTTTATTTCTGGCCTTTCTATTCTGTAATTTCTTTTTTTTTTTTTAATTTAACTGAGGAAAAATCACCACATGTAATTTTTTAAAATTGAGGAAAATTGACATATAATGTTCAAGTATACATCATATACTCATGTTTCAAGTATACAATATAATAATTTGTATTATGCTTCAAAGTTATACAAAGTGATAATTCTTTTCCTTGTGATGAGAACTTCTAAGACTTACTCTCTTGACATTTTCAGATATACAATACAATATTACTGATAATAGTTACCATGCTGTACATTATATCTCCATGACTTATTGTATATCTTTAAGTTTATACTTCTTGAACAGCCTCACCCATTTTTCCCACTCTCTTTTGCCTGACAACCCCCAATCTGTTCTATGTCTACTTTGTTTTGTTATGTTTGTTCACTCATGATATAATTTTAGATTCCTCATATAAGTGAAATCATATAGTATTTGTCTTTGTCTTATCCCACTTAGTATAATTCCCTTGGGGTCTATCCATGTGGTCACAAACGGCAAAGTTTTATTCTTTTTATGGTTAAATAATTTCATTGTACACATATACCACAGTTTCTTTATCCATTCATAAAGAAACTTTGGTTGTTTTATTTTTTAATCATTTTTATTGTTATTTTATTACAGTTGTCCCAATTTTTCCCTCTTTGCCCTTCTCTTCCCATCTCACCCCCCACTCCTGAAAGTGACAAGAGGGGAGGAAGGAAGGAGATAATGGTGGGAAGAAGGGAAAAGGACTAGTTGAAGAACATGTATGAATGACCCACAGACATATACAACAGTGTGGGTATTTGTTATTTCTTGTCTTCTTGATAGCCATTCTCATGGGTGTGAGGTGGTGAGATATTGCTAATTCTAATGAGCAATCTGTAATTATATTTTGAAGTTGAGGTGCTAATGAACAGTTTGTTGTCTACTTGTGAAAACTCAGCTTCTGTTATATCTTCTCCTTGATCCTAGGTCTTTATACTGCTACCAGTGGAAAGGCCTATGTGAATGGATATGACATCTCAAAGCAGATGACCCAGATTAGGAAAAGCTTGGGTTTGTGTCCCCAGCAGGACTTGTTGTTTAATTACTTGACAGTATCAGAACACCTTTATTTCTATTGTGTGGTAAGCCAAAGATGTGTTCCTTTTCCCCTCATTCTATTCATGTACTTACTATAGATTACCTACTATAAATATCCTCATTCCTAGAAAGTTCAAAATTTATTTCTGATAAATTCTCCTTTAAACCTAAAGAGAGGCAAAGGAAAGAAGACACTGTGTAGATGATGTAAGAAAAGAGCTGTTGTAAAATATTTTTAAGATAAAGTTGGAAATGCCATCCTAACTCTGGCTCCTTTTTCCAGTTGAAAGGAATCCCTCAAAAGATGTACCCTGTGGAAATTGACCATATGCTGTCTGCTTTTAACCTGCTAGAAAAGCGAAATGCATTTTCAGAGTCACTGAGTGGAGGAATGAAGCGCAGACTCTCCATCATTATAGCACTTATAGGGGGCTCCAAGGTAAAGGTAAAATAAAAGCTAAAAATGTGCCCACTATAAAGCTGGTCTAAAAAACAAACAAGCAAGTGAAACATAACCAGAGACATAGAAATAAAGAACAAACTAACAGTAATCAGAGGGGAGGGGGGAGAGGGATAATGTGGAAAATAGGAGAAGGGACATTTATAAAGGACATATGGACAAAGCCAAAGAGGGGTAGGATTGAGGGTGGAAGGTGGGAATGGGTAGGGCAGAGGGAGTAGTGAGGGGAAAATGGAGACAACTGTACTTGACCAACAATAAATGAAATCAGCTGACACAAACCCAAGAGCTGATATGTACCTAAAACTCTAAAAGGACCCTCCCAAATCCCAAATGGGTTCACATTATCAACCTTGTGGTTATAAAATGGTCATAAGTTTAGAATCAGTCCAGAATTCCTAATTTACTTTTAGTCTAAACACATTATCTTAGTTCAGTTGGACAAGTGACTGAAATAGCAAAAACAGAGTAAGCCCCATGACTGGTAAGACACTAGTGACACTAATACATAATGTTTAACCATAGTCATAGAATTGTTCTTCTGTTCTTTAGGTGGTGATACTTGATGAGCCCACAGCTGGCATGGACCCATCCTCAAGGAGGGTCACCTGGGATCTCCTTCAGCAGTATAAACAGGATCGCACCATCTTACTTACCACCCACTACATGGACGAAGCTGACATCCTGGGTGACCGCATAGCCATCATGGTGAAGGGATCTTTGCGATGCTGTGGCTCATCACTTTTCCTCAGAAAAATATATGGTCTCTCTCCCTAAAATTATTCTTTGGAGATAGATGTCTTATTATATTCTAACATAATTTTCATAGATATTGATATCTTATATTTAACATAATTTTTGCTCTTTTTCTATTTACCAAAAACTTCAATGAATTCTTATTCTATGAACTGCCTTAACTATGAGCCTTTTTTTCCTTTATTGTTATTTGAATATAGTCTCCATTTTCACCCACCATGCCCCACCACACACACCTTCCACACTCAATCCTAGCCTCTTTGGCTTTGTCCATATATCCTTTACATATGTTCCTTGATGACTCTTCCCCTTTTTTCCCCCATTGTCTCTCTCACTCCTCCCCTCTGGTCAGTTTGCTTGTTATTTCAATGTCTCTGGTTATATTTTGATTGCTTGTTTGCTTTGTTGATTAGTTCCACTTATAGGTGAGATCATATGGTATTTGTCTTTCACAGCCTGGCTTATTTCATTTCATAATGCTCTTCAGTTCCATCCATGCCACTGTGAAGGGTAGGAGTTCCTCCTTCCTTTCCGCTGCATAGTATTCCATTGTGTAAATGTAGCTGTTTTTTTGTATACTCATTTACTGCATTCAATTATTATAAATTGTGATGCTGTGAACATTGGGGTGCATAGGTTCTTTTGAATTTGTGTTTCAGGATTCTCAGGGTATAATCCAACTAGTGGATTTGCCAGGTCAAAAGGTGGTTCCACTTTTAGGTTTTTTGAGGAAATTCCATACTGTTTTCCACGGTGGCTGCACCAGTCTGCATTACCACAAACAGTGTGCTAGGGTTCCCATTTCTCCACAGCCTCACCAGCACTTGCTGTTTGTTGATTTGTTTATGATAGCCACTCTGACTGGTGTGAAGTGGTATCTCACTGTGGTTTTAATTTGCATCTCTCTTATGGCTAGTGATGCTGAGCATCCTTTCATATGTCTCTGGGCCCTGTGTATGTCCTCCTTAGAGAAATGTCTGTTCAGGTCCTTTGCACATTTTTCAATAGGATTGTTGGTCTTCCTGCAGTGGAGTCATGTGAGTTCTTCATATATGTTGCAGATCAAACCCTTGTCTGATATATGATTGGAAAATATTTTCTCCCATGTTGTGGGTTCCCTTTTCATTTTGTTAATAATTTCTTTAACTGTGCAGAAGACTTTTAACTTGATGTAGTCCTATTTGTTTATTTTTTCCTTTATTTCCCTTGGCCTGTGGGATATATTGGCAAAAATATTGCCATATGAGATATCTGAAACTTTACTGCCTATGTTTCCCTCTAGAATTTTTATGGTATCGTAACTTATATTTAAGTCTTTAATCCATTTTGAACTTATTGTGGTGTATGGTATAAGGTAGTGGTCTAGTTTCATTTTTTGGCATATATCAGTCTGGTTCTCCCAATACCATTTATTGAAGAGACTGTCTTCATTCCATTTTGTGCTCCTGCCTCCTTTGTCAATTATTAACTGGCCATAAAGATGTGGGTTTATTTCTAGCTCTCTATTCAGTTGCACTGATATATGTGACTGCTTTGTTTACATAATGGCCTTGTAGTATAGTTTGATATCAGATACTATGATCCCTTCAACTTTCTTCTTTCTCAATATTGCTGAGGCTATTTGGGGCCTTTTATGGTTCCATGTAAATTTTTGGAATATTTTTCTAGATCTGTGAAATACACCATGGATATCTTGATAGGAAATGCATTGTATCTATATATTGCTTTGAGGAATATGTACATTTTAATGATGTTGATTCTTCCAATCCATGAGCACTGTGTATGTTTCCACTTATTTGTATCTTCCTGAATTCTTTCTTTATTGTTCTAAAGTATTCTTAGTATGGGTCTTTTGCCTCCTTGCTTAAATTTCATCCTAGGTACTTTTTTTCTTTGTTGCAATAGTAAATGGGATTGTTTTCTTAATTTCTCTTTCTTATAGTTTATTACTTATGTATAAAAATGCCATCAATTTCTGAATATTGACTTTGTAAACTGCTACTTTGCTGAATTTATTTATTAGGTCAAGTCTTTTTGGGGTTTGTTTGTTTGTTTTTGGTGGAGCCTATACAGTTTTCTATGTACAGTATCATGTTGTTTGTGAATAATGACAGTTTTACTTCCTTCTTTACAATTTGGTTGACATTTATTTCTTCTTCTTGTTTGATTACTGTGGCTAGGACTTCCAATACTATGTTGAATAAGAGTGGTGAAAGCCGATACCTCTTCCCTTCACTATTGGTTCCCTGTCTTGTTCCTGACAGGGAAAAGTTTTCAGTTTTTACTCTTTGAGTATGGCTATTGCTTATAAAAGTTTATGATCTATTTCAAGTCTATTTTTCTAAATGGTGTTAGGAAGCATTGATCTGATTTTTTTTTCATCTAAGTATCCAGAATCATTTCTGAAAAACACATTCCTTTTTCTGTTGAATTGGCACCTATGATGAAAATCAATTGATTATTTATATATAGGTTTACTTTTGGATTTTCTATTGTTTCATTGATGGAGGTCTACCTTTTTACAAATACCACAGTCATGAATACTGTATCTTTATAGTAAATATTGAAAACAGGTGATATCTATACACTAACTTTTTCTATTTTTCAAAATTAATTTACCTGTTTTAGGCATTTCCCTAATGATTAGTATGTGAGCATCTTTTCATCTACCTCTTGACCATTTATTTGTGTGTCTTCTCTGAGAAATATCTTACTCAGATCAGTTTTTGTTTTTTATTGCTGTTCAATTATAGTTGTTCCCCATTTTCCCCCATTACTCTCCCCTGCCTTACTGATCCCACACCTCCCACATCCAATCATCCCCCCACCCCATTGTCTTACTCAAATCTTTAACACATTTTAAAATCAGGATATTAGTTGTTTGTTTGTTTTCGCTATTAACTTTACCACTGAGTTGAGGATCCTTATATAATTTGTAAAGTAATCCTTCACCTAATACAGTTTTTGCAAATACTTTCTCCCATTCCCTAGGCTGCCTTTCCATTTAATTGATTGTTTCCTTTGTGGTGCAGAATTGATGTAACCCCCACTTGTCTACTTTTGCTATTGCCTGTGTTTTTGGTGACATTTCAAAAAAAGTATTATCAAGACTAATGTGAAGGAGATTTTTTAAGTATAGCTTATTGATTATGCTATTACAGTTGTCCCAATTTTTTTCTGCCCTTTACCTCTCCTCCACCCTGTGCCCCCTAAACCTCCAGCATTCCCCCCTTAGTTCATGCCCATGGATTGTACATATAAGTTCTTTGATTACTTTCTTTCCCATACCATTCTTGATCTCTTCCTGCCTATTTTATGACTACCAATTATCCTCCTTATTCCCTGCACCTTCCCCCGCATTTTTCCCCTCTGCCTCCCTACTGAACCACTGCCCCCCGCCATGTGATCTCCATTTCTTCAATTCTGTTTCTATTCTAGTTGTTTGCTTAGTTTTTGTTTTCATTGTTTTTTAGGTACAGTTGTTGATAGTTGTGAGTTTGTTGTTATTTTATTGTTTGTAGTTTTTGGTCTTCTATTTCTTAGATCAGTCCCTTTAACCTTTCATAAAATAAGAACTTAGTAATGACAAGCTCCTTTAACTTGACCTTATCTGGGAAGCATTTTAACTGCCTTTCCACTGTAAATGATAGCTTTGCTGGATAAAGTAATCTTGGATGTAGGTCCTTGCTTTTTATGGCTTTGAATACTTCTTTCCAGCCCCTTCTTGTCTGTAAAGTTTCTTTTGAGAAATCAGATAATAGCCTTATGAGAACTCCTTTCCATGTAATGTTCTCCTTTCCTCTTCCTGCTTTTCAGATTTTCTTTTTATCTTTAATCTTGGGTAATGTAATTATGGTTTGTTTTGATGGGTGCTTCCTTGGATCCAACTTTTTTTGGAGACTTTGAGTTTCCTGGACTTACATGTCTCATTCCTTTGCCAGATTGGGGAAGTTCTCCTTCATTATTTTTTCAAATAAGTTTTCAATGTCTTCCTCTTCATCTTCTCCTTCTGGCACTCCTGTGATTCAGATGTTTAAAGTTGTCCCAGAGGTTCCTAAGCTCTTCTCATTTTTTTTTTTATTCTGGTCTGGTTGAATGTTTATTTCTTCCTTTAGTCCAGATAGTTGAATTGAGTCCCAGTTTCCATCCTTTCACTGTTGGTTCCCTACACATTTTCCTTTATTTCATTTTGCATAGCTCTCACTTCTTACTCTGTTTTGCAACTGTACTCAACCATTTCTGTGAGTATCCTGACTACCAGTATTTTGAACTCTGCATCTGATAGGTTGGCTACCTCTTGATCATATATTTCTATTTTTGGAGTTGTGATCTGTTCTTTCATTTGGGTCATATTTTTTAGTCTCAGTGCACCTTTTATGTAGTATGGGGTGGAGCCTTAGGTATTTTACAGGTTGGGGCATACCATGTTGCTTTGTTGTGGTTCTGTATGTGAAGGAGAGGTCCAAGAGGAAACAAGGCCTCTTGCTCAGTTCTGGGCTGACTTTCAGTCACTTCTCCCACTACCCACAAGCAAATTGGGCTCTTCTGGTGCTAATTCTGGGGTGGGTGCATTTGTGTACATTCTAGGAGCCTGTGGGTCTCTCTAACCAACTCTTCTGTGGGGCTGGGAATTTCTCCCACTTCAGCAAACCCCACAGGTTTTACAGTCAGAGGTTTTGCGTCTTTATTCCCTCCCATGCTCAAACCCTGGTTTGCATGGTCTGTCTCACTCCCCAGTTGTTCCTCCCAATTTATCTGCATGCAAATGTGCAACCACCAATTCTGCCAGCCACTGCCTTGCTGCGAGTCCTCTCTACCCCAGCTGCCCATCTCTGACAGTCTGGATGAATATTTCTTCTTTAACAACTTGATTCTTGGATTTCCATACAGTTCAATTTTCTGGCAGTTCTGTGTTTGTTTGCTTTTAATTTTGTGTTGTGCTTCTTCTGGTTGTATGAAGAGGCAAAATATATCTATCTACCTACACCTCCATCTTGGCTGGAAGTCAGCTATTATTTTGTTTGATACCACACCATGCTGTTTTCATTATTATTGTTTTATAATATGTTTGAAATCAGAAAGTGTAATGCTCCCAGTTTTGTTCTTTCTCGTGATTTTTTTCTTATTTAAGATAATTTTCTTTCTATTTCTGTAATAAATTCCATTGAGATTTGATAGGGATTGCATTAACTCTGTAGATCACCTAAGATACTATAGATATTTTAACAATATTAATTCTTCTAATTCATGAATACAGGATGTTTTACCATTTGTTTGTGTCTTCATTTATTGCTGTTGTTCAGTTACAGTTGTCCTACATTTTCCCCTGTTGCTCGCCCTTGCCCTGCCTTTTTCTTTATTAATAACTTTTATCAATACTTATTTAGTTTTTGGTGTAAAAATCATTCACCTCCTTAGTTAAAGCTTAGTCCTAAGTATTTTATTCTTCCAAATGCTTTTGTTAGTGAGATTGTTTTCTTAATTTCTTTTTGGATAGTACATTGTTAATGTGTGGAAATGCAACTTAGTTTTGTATGTTGATTTTATAACCTATCTCTTGCTGAATTTGTTTATTAGTACTAATAAGTTTTGTATTTGTGTGTGTGTGTGTGTGTGTGTGTGTGACCTTTAGGGTTGCTTACAGATTGCATCATGTCATCTGTAAACAGATAATTTCCTCTTCCCTTGTGATTTGGATACCTTTTTTTTCTTGCTTAATTATCCTATTAGAACAAGGCTATATTTAATAGAAATGTGCAAGTGGTTATTGTTGTCTTATTCCTGATCGTAGAAGAAAAGCTTTTAGTTTTTCACCATCAAGCATGATATTAGAGGTGAGCTTGTCTCATATATTATTTGTCATGTTCAGTTATTTGCTTCAATACCAGATTTGTTGAGAGTTTTTATCATGAAAGAATATTAAATTTTGTCAAGTGTTTTTTCTGCATCTATTGAAATTATCGTGTAATTTTTTTATTTTATATTACACATGTGTTTCTTTTATTGATTTGTGCATGTTGAACCATGTTTGTATACCAGAAATAAATCCCACTGGATCATGGTATTTTTCTTTTAATGTGTTGTTGAATTAAGTTTGGTAATATTTTGTTTAATATGCTTACATCTATGTGTATGGATTGTTGGCCTTTAGTTTTCTTTTCTTGTGCTCTTTTTTTCTGGGTTTGGTATCAGGGTAAGTTTGGCCTCATAAAATGAGTATGGACGTATACTGTCCTCTTCAAACTTTTTTTGAATTGTGAAGAATAGTCATTAACTTTCTTTTAAAGGTTTGGTAAAATTCCTCATGGAAGTTACCTGTTCCTAGGATTTTCTTTATTAGGAGATTTTTGATTATTGATTTATTCACTTACTAGTGGTAGATATGTTTAGACTTTAATGCTTCATGGATTAATCTTAGTATATTTTATGTTTCTAGGAATTTATCTGTTTTACTAGATCACCCAATTTGTTGGCATTTACTTGTTCATTGTGCTCTCTGGTGGTCCTTCTTACTTCTATGACATTAGTTGTGATGTCTCATCATTTCTGATTTATAATTTATTGTTTTGCTTAGTTAGTCTAGCTAAATGTTTATTTATGTTGCTAAACAACCAACTCTCAGTTTTGTAATTTTTTCTATTGTTTTTATACTCTCTATTTCATTTATTTCTGTTACATTCTTTACCACTTCCTTCCTTCTTCTGATACTTTACTATTAGTTTGTTCCTTTTCTAGTTCTTCAAGGTGTAAACTTAGGTTTTTCATTAAAGGGCTCTCTTCATTTTTAATGTAGGTATTTATCATCAAAGACTTTTCTTTTACTATTGTTTTTGCAACATCCCATAAATTTTGTTGTGTTGTGTTTTTATTTAAACCTGGCTTAAGATATTTTCTAATTTGATGTCTTCTTTGACCCATTGCCTCTTCAAAATGTGTTGTTTAACTTTGATTTCTATTTTTCTATTTTTCTTCTACTACTGGTTTCTAGTTCATTTCTTTATGGTCAGAAAAGATACCTGGTATAATTTCAAGCTTCTTAAATTTGTTAAAAATTGTTTTGTGATATAACATGTGATCAATCCTGGAGAATGTTCTATGCACACTTGAGAAAAATGTATATACATTATGTGTCTGTTTGTTGGAATAATCTGTGTATTTTTGTTAGGTTCATTTGGTGTATAGTGTTGTTCAAGTCCACTGTTTCTTTGTTGATTTCCTGTCCAGTTAATCAGTCTGTTATTGAAAGTAGTATTTTGAACTTTCCTACTATTATTGTATTCCTGGCTATTTCATACTTCAGTTCTACCAATGTTTGCTTTATATATTTAGGCTTCTGATGTTGGGTATATATCTTTTTAGGATTCTTATCTCTTTATTTTGAATTGATCATTTTGTCATTATCAATGTTTTTTTTTCTTTTGTGACTATATATATTTTTTGCTTTATGTCTATTTTACCCAAAATAAGTATAGTTACCCCTGTTCTTTTTTGGTTATATTTTCATGGAATATTTTCAGCACCCCTTCATATTCAGCCTGTGTATGTCTTTAAATCTAAAGTGAGTTTCTTATAGAGAGTATATAGTTGGATCTTGCTTTTTATTCCTTCAGGCACTAAATGTATTTTGTTTGGAGAGTTAAATTTGTGCACATTTATGAGTAAAGTAATTCTTCATAGGGAAGAATTTACTATTATTATGTATTTTGTTAATTTTTGTCTGTCTACTAGTTATTGTTTTTCTCATATTTCTCTTTCTGTCTTCATTTCCTTTCTATTATTTTTAGTATTGATGTGCTTTGATTTCTTTCTTGTATAACTTCTATAGATATTTTCTTTGTGGTTACCTTGGAGCTTACATAAAATATCTTATAGTTATAACAGTCTATTATAAGCTGATAACAATTTAAGCTTTATTGCCTATAAAAACTACTGTCTGTACCTCCCCTCCATATTTTAGTCATTAATGTTACAACTTATATATCTATTTGTATTGTGTAAGTCATTTTTAGCTCTAACTTTTAGTAATAATATAACAATTAGTTATAGTCATTTTTAATAATTTTGCCTCTTGACTATTACAGTAGAATTAAAAGTAATTCACCCACCATTACCACATTTTGTCTATACTTTCACCATTACCTGTGAATTTTATACTCTCATATACTTTCATATTACTGCCTAGCATGAGTTCTTTTCAACTTGAAGAAAGGAAATCCCATTACCATTTCTTATGAGGCAGGTCTAGTGGCAAGGAACTCTGTCAGCTTTTATGTTTTAGAAAAGTCTATATCTTTATTCTAGAAGGGCAGTTTTTCCAGGTATAGTATTATCGATTGGAAGTGTTTTATTTAAGCATTTTGAATATATCACCTAACTTTCAAAGGTTCTGCCGAAGAATCTGCTGTCTAATGGCTTTCATTTTTATTGTTCTTTTTATTGCATATTATTGTTTATGCTATTACAGTTGTCCTCACTCTTTCTCCTTTGCCTACCTCCACCCAGCTCCACCACTCAGGCAATCCCTATATCATTGTTCATGAGATTTCCTTTTATAACTTTAAATCATTTTTTATTTTTCAATTATAATGACATATAATATTATATTGATTTCAGGTGTTACACCCTAGTGATTAGACATCATATAACTTAAGAGAATATCCTTATGTGTGACAACTTGCTTTTCTCTTGAGACTTTTAAAATTCTTACTTTTTCTTTGACTTTTGACTGGTTGTAATTGGCCTCATTGTGAATTCCTTTGAATTCATCTTGTATAAATCTTCTAGACTTCCTGAATCTGGATGTCCATTTCTTTTCCTAGGTTGGGATGTTTTTAGCCATTATTTCTTTGAATAAATTCTCTCTCTCTTTCTCTCTTCCCCTCTCTCTTCCTTATAGAACTACTACAATGTGTATATTGCTCTACTTGATGGTATCTTACTGGTCTTATAGGCCTTATTTACTCTTCTTTATTTTTTTCTTTCTGCTCCTCTGAATGAATAATTTCCCATGACTTGACTTAGCAGTCACTCATTCACTCATTTACTTTACCTAGTCAGCTTTGAACTCCTCTACTGAATTTTTTAACTAATTTATTTATTTTAATTATTTTATTATTGTTCAATTACAGTTGTCTGCATTTACCCCCCACCACTCCCCCTCCAAAGCCATCCCCACTTTCCACCCTTGCTTCCACCCCCCTGCCTTGTTTTTGTCCATGTGTCCTTTATAGTTATTCCTGAAAGCCCTTCCCCCTCCCCCCCATTATCTCCTCCCACCTCCCCTCTGGTTACTGTCAGATTGTTCTTAATTTCAATGTCTTTGGTCATATTTTGCTTCCTTTTTTGTTTTGTTGATTAGGTTCCAGTTAAATGTGAGATCATATGGTATTTGTCCCTTACCACCTGGCTTATTTTATCTAATGAATTTTTTAATTCAGTAAATTGTATTTTTTTAGCTCTATGATTTTTCAATGCTAAAGTTTATTTTTTTTTTGTTGAAATTCTCAATATCACTTGTACTGTTATCCTAACTTTGGTGAGCATCTTTATGATGGTTATTTTGAATTCTCTGTTAGGTAAGTCATATGCCTCCATTTCATAGAGTTAGATTGTGGAGATATATTGTTTCTTTGTTTTAAAAATCTCTATCCTACTTCTATTTATTTTTTCATCCTATTTAAGGTTATATTTTTTATTCTTTGCATATCTTGTAATTTTTTGACTGACTTTATAAATAAAGTAACAGTAGAGAATAAAGTATTTGATATTTATTCTGAGAAAAAATATGCTCTGGTATGTTGGGCCACTATTATAGTAGACAACTAAGTCAGTACGATCTGTATTTGAGAAAATATTAGTGTGTGTTAGAGCTTTATTTAGATTCTATTCATCACTTTCTTCAAACGTTTTAAGAATGGGATTGCTCTGACTGGTGTGGCTCAGTGGATTCAGTGTCATACCACAAACTAAAAGGTCTATAGATGCTTTTCTAGCACATTGATGTTTCTCTCCCTCTCTTTAAAAATAAATAAACAAAATCTTCTTTTAAAAGAATGGAATCAAGATTTTGCCTTTATCAGAGGTTGAGATCTGTGCATGAATGAGATTATAGAAATGTCTTTAAGCTACAGTCTAGTTTCCAGATTTTTTTTATCTCACACACCCTCTTTGTTGCCCATTCCTGTACTTTTTACTTCCCTCTCCCAAACTTTTGAAGGGCCACTGCAGAGAATGACTAATGGAGTACCCCAGAGCTATTTTTCTCAATTTTTTTCTCATGCCCCGAGATATCAGAATGCCAGGCATTGCTTTCTACAAGTACTGGATTGTTGTGGAAGGATTTTTTCACTACCTCCTACACATCCAGCTTCTGGAAGGCTAGTGGACTGCACCTAGTGAAGGTGCAGAGTACTCTGGAAAGATTTCTCAGATCTCTGAAGGACAAGATTTTTAGCTGATTTATTTACTGCTTTGCATATAATAGGTACCCAATAAATGTGTGTTTAATGAATATAAGTCTTATTCTCTCAGATTTCAGGGTATATAGGACAAGAGGGTCAGATAACAGAGATTTTCCTCTCTACCTCTCTTCTATTGGTCTCTAAAAAATTTAATGAAAATACAAAAGAAGTATTTATTAGGCATTTTAGACTTGTAATCAAATGAATTGTGGAATGTTCTACCTTCTTGCTTACCCAAATCATGAAAAGCCAAGTGGAGTCTCATAAGAATAGGGAAATATAAAATTGTTTTATTTGTTTTTCTAAATGGATTTTCTCAGGTGTGGGATACCACATAGTCATGGTGAAGGAGCCTCACTGTAATGTTGAAGAAATCTCCAAGTTGATACATTATCATACACCATCAGCAAATTTGGAGAAGAATGTTAGAAATGAATTATCTTTTATTCTACCCAAAGAGTACGCACACAGGTATGGATTAAGAGAGTACTAAACGTTGATGTTTAGATAACAGGAAATTGTTGCTTTTTCTGGTTTATTCAGGCTTAGCAAGTAGAGTTCATTTAAAAAAACAAGTTCCAGTCCTAGCTGCCTCTTGGACTGAAGAGAGGGATGACACTTCATTGTTATAATGTCCTGGTTTTAATTGGTGATAATGGATGGTATGTTGTAGGTAGAATAAAAATTGTGTGTTAAGTAGAGTGAATAGAAATATTAAGAAAAATGGAAGAAAAAATGCCTGTAGTGCTGGCTCTTGAAGCCAAGGTAACAAAAACCCAGAGGAAATAAACAATTTTACTGCACTATAGTTAGCCAAGTTATTCATCAGAAGGGAGTCACAAAAAAAGAAACTAACTTTAGCTTTCAAATGGACACTAAGAGTACTCATCAGTGACTTTCAGAGTATGGTATTTTTATCTTCTTGTCATATACAAATAAGTACTTTCTTTGATATTCCCTAGAGTTAAACAAGTTGTCATAATCAAGAAGAATATGAAAAAATTTTAATGTCTCCTTTTCTAATAAAAAGAGAAATGTATCAAAAAGATAAACAGAAAAGGAGTTGCATTATTTGAATTTTTTATTTAGCAGTCTGGAAGTTATTGAAAAGCAGCAGCTTAGAACAATATGGTCAGGCAGCAGAGCAGAAGCAAGACCCTCATCATGAGCAGGAACAAAGGTATAAAGTATCGTTGAGAATTGGGAATAAAATTCTAGACACGTATCCTTAAAGAAGTATGAATCAGGTGGGAGCTTTGACCCATTTTGATAGCTGTGGTCCATGTGAAGCTGCCGAATCTCTCTGGAGACACAAGTAAAGCACTTGCTTAAACTTTCCACACTATCCTCTTGTCCTTATCCATATGAATACAAATGACATTCTCAAAAATAAAAAAGAAAATTCAGAAGCAGGTGATGTTTTATAACATAATTTTTTATTTATATCTTTACATTCCATCAGATCTTCACATTTGGAAGATGATGTTAATCATATCTCTTTACCAATCATTTGGGCTTGGAGGACAAAAAAAAAGGAAGGTGATATTAGAGGTGAACAACTAATTGTAGATCGCTGTCCAAAAATCCAGATTTGGAATGATAGACTCACTAGAAATAAAATGAACATGAAATTAGGGAAGAATGTCTTTAAGAGGAAAAGTTTTAAACTAATGAAGAGAAAATTATAAGAAAAAGAAATACCTATGGATTGAGTTATCTCAGAGTATAATAGGAAAAGAATGAAATGATTGCTTAATTCTTAGCGATTTTCAATCCAGCTAAAATTTTGATAGCTGATGGTAATTGAGCTCTTGACTTTTGCAAGACATTGACCTAACATGCATTTATTTACCTGAATAAATAATAAAGAAGAGAAAAAGAAATAATCTTAGTTGCATATACCTATATTCTAATTTATTGAATGCATCTCACAAGGGAGGTGATTTTGACACTTTAAAACCATGCTATAACTTGATGTAAAACTTTGCTGAAACTTACTTAAGTTGGAATGAAAGTTAAGTTTAGAATATGGCAATAGAATGATATGCAGCATTCTAAAGGAGTAGATATATAAGAGAAGTATCAGAATAGTGCTGCATTTTGAGGAATATTTAGACCCTTAAAGTTCATGAATTAGAGTTTGTAAATGTGCAGAAAAACCAGTGGATGACAATAGGAAGATAAATAAACATGTTAAAAACATTCTGTGAAACTGGAAGTTAAAAGGAGGAAATGAGTAGTATATTTTTGATACAAGGGTTAAACAAGATAACATAGTAAAGTGAATAGTTCTCTTAGACTTGTAACATGTTTTATTTACCTCAAAGCAGGTCTCATGGAGGTCCCTGACTTTTCTTCACAACTTTAGCACATCCTAAGATGGAGGAAATAAGAAACAAATTGTTACTCTAAATCTAATTTTGATAATCAAGAACATGGTGGCCTCATAGGGGAAAATGTCAGAGAACTTGGGGGAAATTTGCCACATCATGGTGAAGTTCATACCTAGAGAAAAGGAAGGATTTGGTATATTTAGACACAGGCCAAAATTGGAAGATATAAAAACAAGCAAGACTAGCTAGCAAAACCTCTTGAAAGAAAAAGTCATTTAAGATTATTAGGAAGATTCAAAAATGAAAGTCTGATCATAGGTCCTAAAGATTAAAAAAATAGAATAATACCTAATATTCAATGAACAATAATATAAAAGAGGTTGGTAAAGAATATTATCGGGAAGTTTAAAATGCATTGTGCATTTTTCTTAGAGTTTGGGGTATCATGACCAAAGTTGACTCCTGAGCAGAAAAACTGGAAAAATGTATGAGGATTATAAGAATCTCTTTGGTAGAGCAAAAGGAGGAGAGCTAGTATGTGAGATAAAATTAAGCAAGTTATACAGGGAAAAAATGGAAGGGAAGTTAAATCTGTGATAGATTCAGATAAAATCCAGATTAAGTTCTGCTTTGGCAGGGCCTCTTTTGAAGTGACCTGATACCTTCATCTACTCTAGCCTCAACTTGTCTTAAAGGCATCAGATTTTGGAGTTGGGATCTGGCAATAAGAAAAAGAAAAGTGTAAAATTTCTTCACTAAAAATATGAAAGACAAGAAGCTTCAGTATTTGTTATCAAGGAAGCAAAATGCTTCAACTTCTTTGATTCTGTCTTTTTAATTAAAGAGAATGATCTTTTAATTCAAATACAAGAATAAACAAGAAGAGAGAGACTTTCAGGATGCCTCTCACAGATTAAATAAATTCAAGTCTCCAAGCTAGGATGACATGCTTATGAGGCCCTCAAATCACTACACAGTGATTATAGATGAATAAATGTTAAGTGAAATAACATTGCAACAATAACAGGAGAAATTAAAAGTACTTACTTTACCTTTTTACAAATGATATAATGACTTTTAAGGTTAGATTAAACCATTGTAATGAGGAAGCAGGCTAGATTCAAATGCAAGCCCATTCATCTCCAAAGTCTATGTTCTTCCATCTACACCATGATTTTAGAAAACTGAAGATGTGCTAATCTAATCTAATGTTAAACCTCACAAATTGATACCATTGATCGCAAGGTTGATTCTTGAGAAAATAAATAAAAAGAAAGAAAACTAGAATGAAAATTTAGAAGTGAAATCACTGAATCATGTAGCATCTCACCTTAGTCTTAGACAGAATTTCTTCCAGAAGTTTTGTATGATTATAAGTTGTCCTGAATAAATATCAATCTCCTTTCATAAGGATGAAAGAAAATACTATTAAACTCTAGGAAGGATATGGAATTTTGAAATAAAAGGCTTATAGGAAATGCCTACTATGAAAACTAATGTACTGCAAGAATAGAAAGTTTTGCAGACTCTCTGCTTTCTAGTCTGAATGCAATTAAAAAGGACACTGTAAGTCTATTAAAGAAGGTTCTGAGATGAAGGAGAGCATCATAAAATGAAATAAAATTCCTAATGACTAATAAAAGTTTGACCAATAATTTTGGAAGAAAAGAAAACTAATAAAAAGAAAGACTATGTCAAGAATTATTCTCAGAACTCTAAGCAAATTTCAAAGAATAAAAAAAGACAAATATATTACCACTGCACACTCATGAGAATAGCTAAAATTGACAAGACTTGTAAACATGACAATTGGATCTCACCGATAAGAGAAATACAAAATGGTAAAAATGGTTTGGAAATGTTTGACCATTTCTATTAAGCTAAATATGTACTTATCATATGACCCAGCAATAGTGTATACCTAAAGAACACATGATTACCAAAAGACATATAAAAGAATGTTTATGTTTGCAAATACTTTATTCATAACAGCTCCAAACCAAAGACAGTTAAAATATTCATCAGCAGGAAAAAGAATGAATATTAAAATGAATGAATATTACTCAGCAATAGGAAGGAATGAACTAGTGGTATATAAAGCATAAGTGAATTTCACAGACATTGTATTTAGCAAAACCACACAGACCATAGGATTCCATTAACATGAAGTTCAAGAAAAGATTGAAGTAATCTTTGGTTATGGAATTCAAAAATTAGTAAATATAATGGATAGGAATTACATCAGATGTTAACAGGGGTAGTCTCTGTGTGGTCACATTTTTTCTTTGCTTTTTACAATTGTCTGTATTTTCCTCAAAGAATAATACATACTTATATATGCTAAATATTTACATTTATTAAATATATATATCTCGTACATGTATGATATATTGTATATAATATATAATAAAACATGATTAGAAAAATACTTATAGTCAAGTTTATCAAATTTTTTCTTTTTATAATTTTTGCATTCTCCAAAATTCAAACACTA